>VWZX01009109.1:0-10685 GCA_013399015.1 Galbula dea | reverse complement strand
ACCTGGGAAGATGAGCTGGGCATGGAAGGTGTTTTTTCGCTGCCTTTACCACGGACAGTCTTCCATTCATCCCTCACATCAGGATTACTGCAGCTGGGTAGATAATGGGAAACATGGGCCTTCTGATTAGAAACATTAACAGTCGACTGCTCCCTTTTCAGATTCAGGGAGGGCAGCCTCCTATACCACCAGTCAATCTCCTCCTCAGCCTCCCTGATTTTCCTAAGCATCTCCATTTCATCATGTAGCTGTGCCACTTCATTGAGCAGATCATCTACTTGCTCACATCGTACACAGCCCCCTGATACCAGGGAGAGGCTGAGACACTCCTTGCAGCCTGTAGCTTGCAGCATCACATCCTTCTGGGGGAACTCTGTCTGAGTTCCCACCTCCATTTTGACTGGCTTCGGGAGCCGGGTCTTCTTCTGTCGGGTGGAGACCATTATACCTGTAAGTACTAACTGGAGATAAATACATATACACCTTTTTCTTTTTTTTTTCTTTTTTTTTCTTTTTTTTTTACCGCTGCGCGCTACCCGCAGAAGGCTAGCTTTCTCGCCTCATCGAAATGGAGCCTTTGTGCACCTGAGTAAACTTTTGGTGAAACAAGTATGCAGTCATAATCTATCATGGAATCTTTTCCTCACCCTTATCTGAAGTCCATATAAGATTACAGTGAGTTGCTGAAATATAAGTCTTTGATGATTGAAGTTTGTGTTTTGAATATTTGTCATTCTCACATGAAGCTGTAGCTTGATGAAATTGCTGTCTTTTGCTATCAGTCATCAGGATCTGTATTTTATGTGGAAAATTCAGCTCTCTCTGATTTGGCAAGGGTGTCAGATGTAGTGAAACTGGGACTGTTGTAAAGCTGCTTATCTTCCAGTATGTTGGATGACAGATTACTGAAACTTTTTCTAATGGACAGAACTTTTATAATGTACATATTTAACTGAAAATACTATCTCTGTGTCTTGATGGACACAGAGGAAGCTCAAATGTATACCTCTGAAAAATACTGCCTAGTGAAAGTCAATAAAGATTAAAATTCACAGTCCTTACCAGGTATTTAAGATCTTTTAATCTCCTTTTATTGTTAGGCGTTTTTATTGTGCATACTTATGTTCTTGCTTAACTGTATTTAAAGTGAACAGCCCAGTTGAAACTATCTGCCAATGTATATAAATAACTGTGTGCAGAAGCTTTCCCCTGACTGACAGGGAGCAGAACATTTATTTCTATCTGAGCTAGCTTTTACTTTCAAAACCTTGTCTCTCAGTTCAAAGAAAACTTAATATGAGATCTCAGTGGAAAGACTGTTTTTCTCCCTTTCCAAATATGTCAAAGCTCTTATTTTTACTGTGCAGGGTGAAAGTATCAAATTCAAGAAGGCATCACTTGTCCCATTCATAGCTTGGTTGTGAGACTGATTGCATGCTAATGAAAGTGTGCAGAAGACAATGTGTGACCCCCATGCCAGTATTAGAGTCTGTTTTCTGTAGGGAAAAAAAAAAAAGAATAGGACAAGATAGCAGGGAGAAAACCCATAACCCTGCTCTTATGCCTTCTTTCATGTGACTGAGAAGTCTGAGTGGAAGTTCTACACCATTTTTCTTCCCCTCCTCTCTTAAGGTTTCTGTGAGGATATCAAATCTGGCTTAGAGCAACCATCTGGTTCTCATTTGTTGCTAAAGAATTTCAGTTAATTATTGTTCTCAGTTTGTGTTGTCTTAAGGTCAAAAAATCTCTTTATACAGGTTGAACCTTAATAGGTCAGCTACTTACAGTAATTTGACCAGGAGTACATTTTCATATAGTCCATATGCTATATTCAATATACTCAATATACCTTGAATAAACAGTGTTATCTTGTTATTCCTCTGAAATAAGTGGTGGTTAACCAATTAGTTCTCTGAAGGTAGCACTGTTTTTCAATAAGCATTCCAGCAAGAATGTTGATTCTATGATGATCTATGGTATGGATCTTGATCAATGTAGATGAACAAATGAGTGGCTGCTTTGGTCTGTAGCTCCCTCCCATGATTGCCATGAAGTAACTTAGGAGCAAGAAAACCATTTCGCAGTTCTTGCTTGCTACCCTTTTGATTGTTTCCTTGTTTGTTTGTTTGCTTCTTCATCTGAAAAACTCTTTCACTTATTGTGAATTGTACTGGATACATTGCCAATGCACAGATCAGTTTTGGATCCATCTGCCTTTCATTACTTGCACCTTTCAGAAAGAAACTGAAAGATAAGGTAACTTTGTGAAAATCATTACCTTCAGTGGATAGTGTCCTGCTACTTCTGTAAGCAGTAACATAGCATAACTTAAATTTCCAAGTCCTCTTGGAATTTTATTATTATAGGTATTTACTGGATTAAAAATTGATTCCTTCTGTAGTTACTAGTATACTGTCTTGTATCAGTAATACAGTGTTCTTTCTCTTTTTCCAGATTACAGAACGGGCCCGTGTTTCACACAAGTTAACAACCAGATGTGTCAGGGCCAGCTAACTGGAATTGTTTGCACAAAAACCCTCTGTTGTGCAACCATTGGGCGGGCGTGGGGTCACCCCTGTGAAATGTGCCCTGCTCAACCTCAGCCATGCCGTCGTGGCTTTATCCCTAATGTTCGCACTGGAGCATGTCAAGGTAAGCCTTCTGGTTTAAATTGTGCATGACTGTTGTGTTGCTGATACGCATCTTGAAAGCCTTGTGTCCATTTTAAATAACTCTTTTCCTTATGTGTATTCTGTGCCTTTTGATAAAATGTGCTTTGCTGCCTACAGATTTAATTAGTGTACATACAGAGCAAAACTCAAGCACCTGGAAAAAAATGAATGCCAATCAAGGACCAGTAAATACAGAGCGTGAAAAGATCATAATGTCTGTTGAGCACAGGCACCAGACACTGCAGTAGAGCACCAATCAGGCAACTCACTTATGTTGCTGTAGTCCTTAACTAATATATACTTCATTCATTCTGCTGAAAAATTCTATTCGTTGCTACTAAGTTGTTACTGTCTGAAGTGGTTGGGAGTTAATATATAGACCTTTTAGTTTTAATCCCATCATTTGGATAATGCAGATCATGAACCTTCTTTATGCTCTGTTTGGATTATTTATACAGTGCTAGAAAAATGCATGAGTAGGGAGGACTGCAGTCTTCTGTTCATAAAATGTTTGAGAAATGGGAAAGCATTCTTGCCTTATCCAGTATTTCTTTCTATTATATTAAGGGACTTGCTCCTCCTTTCTGTTGTTAGTGCAGTCCACCTATCCTGAAAGACAAGTATCTTTTCTGCTGTAGCTGCTTGGCTAAATTTTAGAAAAATGGCATAAAGAATGCAATAACAGAGGATACTAGAACTCCCAAAGGAGAAAGCACTACTTTTCTGTTACAGGCTGGTGCACACAGTCAATTTGTAGGCATTGTTGTCTTAGAACCTTTTGAAGAAGTCATGAAGACCCAGTAGGTGTTCCACACTGCTATCTGCCCCTTGAAGAAGTAAGGCCAATTAATCAATTAGTCAATTCCCAGTCAATCTGGGGATAAAACAGAGGTTCAAATAATTTTGGGTGACAGGGTCTTTTTAATTTTGTTTGTTTCCTGATTTCATGAAGTGTCACTATACTATTCTGGCTCTTTGTATCCATCTCCTATGGCTTGAAAAATCTGTGTGAGGCAGTACAGCCAGGGTACTGTGGGCATTACATGGATAAGAAGATCTCTGTGACAGAATTAAGATCCTTTTTAGCAAAGCGATAAAGTTGACTAGAACGATGCCTGATGCTCTAGATTTTTATATAAGTGATTCTCTGTAGTGCTGGAGAGCTTTCTACTTTAATTCCATATTTACAAAATAACAAAACCTGTACAGTAGCAGGATTTGTTTGTGTGTAGGTGTGTGTTAGCAAGAATTTCTGTTAGGTAATTCCAGAAAAGAACTTTGACAGTGTCTCCCACAAGATGTTGTTGATGTACAGGCTGGATGAGCAGGTGGCGAGGTCAGTGGAAAGCTGGCTGAATGACCAGGCCCAGAGTATGGTGAACAGCAGTGCAAAGTCTAGTTGGAGGCCAGTGACTAGCACTGTACCCCAGAGGTCTGTACTGGTCCAGTCCTGTTTAGCATCTTCATTAAAGAGCTGGGTGATGGAGCAAAGCATACCCTCAGCTAGTTTTCAAACAACACCAAACTGGGAGGAGTGACTGGTATGTCAGAGGCTCGTGCTGCCATCCAGAAGGACCTCAACAGCCTGGAGAAGTGGGCTGACAAGAACCTCATGAAGTTCAGCATGGAGAGGTCCAAAGACTTGCACCTGGGGCAGAACAGGCCCAGGTGCCATTATTGATAGATGCTGATGATTTTGACATTTCAGAAAAAGACCTGGAGATCCTGCTGAACACCAAGTTTAACACGACCCAGCAATGTGCCCCTGCAGCAAAGGAAACTAATGGTATCCTGGCCTATGGAAGAAATAGTATTGACTGATGGTCAAGGGTGATGATTCTTCCCCTCCCCTCAGCACTGGAGGGTACATTTGGAGTGCTGTATTGAGTTCTGGGCTCTTCAGAATGAGAGAGATGGAGTTACTGGAAAGAGCACAACAAAGGACCACAAAGAGGGTGAAGGGACTGGAGCATCTTTCTTCTGAGGAAATTCTGAGTGAGCTGGGACTCTATAACCCAGAGAAGAGAAGGCTCAAAGGGGATCTCATCAGTATATACAAATACCTGGAGGCAGGATGCAAAGGGGACAGAGCTAGGCTCTTTCTAAGTGGTTCCCAGTGACAGGACAAGAGGCTATGGGCATAAAAAGCGTTGTCTTAA
This sequence comes from Galbula dea, assembly GCA_013399015.1. Lineage (NCBI taxonomy): Eukaryota > Metazoa > Chordata > Aves > Piciformes > Galbulidae > Galbula > Galbula dea. The sequence goes on along the minus strand of VWZX01009109.1, from coordinate 5,854 downwards.
TAGAGACATCTATTTTACTTAAAATTCTTAGGTTAGCTTTAAGCAACAATAAATTGCTTCATTTTTCTTTGTTTCAAATATTTGCTTTCCTATTTTTTTGTGTGCTTACACTGCTTAAAGCATCCAAATTACAGTAAGGAGAAATATTTGATTGCACTTTCCCTAGTATGTCAGAAATAGGCCTCTGTCTGCATGTGTTTTACTGTTTATCTTAAAGTTATTAGTATGTTTTAGACATTCTTTTCATAACAATGTCATAAACAGAAACAGTGTACTAAAAAGATGCACATTGATTACAATCTCCAAGTAAAACTCCTTTATATGACAAAGGTGTTGGCCAGATACAATGAATTCTTAAAACTTCTCTGGAGACTGATCCTGGCATAGTTTCTGGGGCTTCATTGAAATTATGTGACAGATCAGTAGAGCTGTTTATCATCTGTGCCCACAACACTGTGTTTCCTTCCGGCTTGTTCTGTGTGGCAAATATTTTTAAATTATGCAGCTAGCATCATTGCTGAATTCCACTGGGAAGCGTATAAACAATGTAGTAGTGTACTTTGAATGATGAATGAACAAAGGAAGTTTAAACAGTCATAAAGAGTTGCTACATTTTTTGCATATTACAGAATCACAGAATCAAAAAGGTTGGAAGAGACCTCTAAGATCATAAAGTCCAACCATACCTGTCACCAACATACCACTAAACCGTGTCCCTAAGTACCACATCTAAATGTTTCTTAAACACCTCCAGGGACGGTGACTCCACCACCTCCCTGGGTAGCCTATTCCAAGACTTTACAACCCTTTCAGTAAAGAAATTTCTCTTTATATCTAATCTAAACCTCCCCTGCTTCAACTTGAATACCATTTCCTCTTGTCCTCTCACTGTTAACCCTGGAGAAGAGACCTGCCCCCATCTTGCTACACCCTCCTTTCATGTAGTTGTAGAGAGTGACAAGGTCTCGCCTGAGTNAACCTCCCCTGCTTCAACTTGAATACCATTTCCTCTTGTCCTCTCACTGTTAACCCTGGAGAAGAGACCTGCCCCCATCTTGCTACACCCTCCTTTCATGTAGTTGTAGAGAGTGACAAGGTCTCGCCTGAGTCTCCTCTTCTCCAGACTAAACAACCCCAGTTCTCTTAATTGCTACTCATAAGACCTGTGCTCCAGACTCCTCCTCATTGCCCTTCTCTGAAAATGCTCTATCTACTTTCTTCTTCTAATGAGGGGGCCCAAACTGAACACAGTATTCTAGGTGTGGTCTCACCAACGCTGAGTACGGGGGGATAATCACTAATCTAGTCCTACTGGTCACACTATTTTTGATACAGACCAAGATGCTATTAGCTTTCTTGGCTGCTTGGGCACACTGCTGGCTCACATTCAGGCGACTATCAGCCAATGTCCCCAGGTCCTTCTCTGATAGACAGCAATCAAACCACTCTTCCCCAAGCCTATAACGTTGCATGGGATTATTGTGACAGAAGTGTAGGAACAGGCACTTGGCCTTTTTGAAGCTCATCCATTGGCCTCAGCCCATTGATCCAACCTGTCCAGGTACCTCTGCAGAGCCTCCACACCCTCAAGCAGATTGACACTCCCTCCTATCTTTGTGTCATCTGCAAACTTACTGAGGGTGCACTGAATCCCCTCATCCAGATCATTGATAAAGTTATTGATATGTTACTATTATGGACAAGATCTGATTGTGTTTATGATAGCAGGAGTTAGCATTGATTTTACAAAATGATGCTAAGGCAAAAATAGATAAAGGAAAGGCAGGGGTACAAAAAATTTTAACAACAGAGGAGTATTAGCAACTCAGGAGTCTTCATGAAATAGAAAGGTCAGATGAGATTGGTATTAAATAGTTTCTCCAAGAGTTTTAGAAACAAATACAAGGATCTGGCTAATGCTTTTCAATGCTTTTCTTTCTGCTCATGACATCAGATTTACAGAGCAAACAGGAAAACAATGTACCCTTGGTATTCAGTAAAACTGTATTTTGTTGCATATCGATCAGACCAGACTCACACAGTCCATAGTTTGTGTGCTTGACTTTTTTAAGTGAATGTTGACATCAGCAGGTAGCTTAGTTTAGGAGCTGATATGAACAAGTTGAAATCAGTAGAACTTGAAAGCTGTTCTGTGGAAAAACAGATAATAATTTCAATATGCAGTAGATGTGAGTGTGAAAAGACTTAACTACCAAGTATGAAGTTGCTCCTGCTCTTCACAGGATGTGCATGTTGCAGTCTTAGTGTGTCTTAAATGGCCTTTTAGCACCTTTTCAGGATTAATTGTATCCACTAGGTAACACGCATGTGTGGAAAATTATGGTAGTATTGTTTTTTTCATTTTTATCAAGAACTGCTTTAAACCAATCAAAATTCAAATTGTTTGGTCCAGATTTTTTTTCGAACAGTTTCTAGTCTGTCATAGCATAAACAGGAATTGTAGCTCTTCAGACATTCTTCTTTCCAAGAATTCAGGCACGAGGAACTTGAAACATTTCATTTGAAAGTACATTATTACTGTTGCTACATGGTATTAAGAATAGTGTGATGTCAGAAATCCTGTGTTGGATGTTTTCTCAGTTCCTCCCTGCATTCCTCATCTGTCCATTTCTCGGCTACACCCTTTCCCTTCAAACAGTTAATTTTTTGCACTAAAGAAAGAAAAATACTCCTGTCTGAATAGCTTTTGAAAAGAAGATTCTTCCAGCTACCTTTGTTGGCATTAAGTATATATAGCCATTACAGGAGATAACATCCCCAAAATTATGTTCTATAGTAGCAATATACTATACTGAATATTAAAACCACTGATGGGGATTGCAAAGAAAAGAGAAGACAGATGAAGGTTCAAATTCACAATGTGTTATAGATGATGATATTTAGATAATCTAGTGTTTGGAATTAATGTGCCTGCTTTACTGACTTTGTTAATGGTATTACCTAGGATCTCATCCTGTTCTTATTAAAGCAGGAGAAAACGAATATTATTTCTATTGTATGTTTATATTTGTAGTTATTTCTATTACTTAGAATGCAGAGGAAAAAGCAATGGTTTTCCATTGTATTGATGACCAGTTTACTTTTTAGGCCCCATGTGCCAAATCCATTGCAAAATAACTCCCTATACATATTATCACGGAATCACAGAATGTTAGGAGCTGGAAGGGACCTCAGAAGATTATCTAGTCCAACCCCCCTGCCACAGCAGGATTCCCTAGACCAGGTCACACAGAAGCATGTCCAGACAGGTTTTGAATATCTCCAGAGAAGAAGACTCCACAACCCCTCTGGGCAGTCTGTTCCAGTGCTCTGGCACCCTCACTGGGAAAAAAATTTTTCCTCTACTCACACGGAACCTCCTGTGCTTCACCTTACAGCCATTGTCCCTTGTCTTGTCACTGGGCTTCACTGACAAGAGCCTGACACCGACCCTTCACATGTTTAAAAGCATAAATGAGGTCACCCGGTAGTCTCCTCTTCTCCAAGCTAAAGACAGCCAGCTCCCTCAGCCTTTCCTCATAAGGAAGATGTTCCAGCCCCTTCATCATCTTGGTGTCTCTGTGCTGGACTGTTTCCAGGAGTTCCCTATCCTTCTTAAACTGAGTGGCCCAGACTTGGACACAAGATTCCAGATGCGGCCCCACCAGGGTAGAGTAGCGGGGGAGAAGAACCTCTCTTGACCTCCTAACCACCCCCATTCTAATACACCCCAGAATCCCATTGGCCCTCCTGGCCACAAGAGCACACTGCTGCCTCATGGTCATCCTTCAATCTACCACGAACCCCAAATCCCTTTCCCCTTCACTGCTCTCCAACAGCTCAGCCCCCAACCTAACCTGATCCATGGGGCTAGTCTTTCCCAGGTTCAAAACTTGACACTTGGCCTTACTGAATTTCATTGAATTTCTCCTGCACAGCTCTCCAGCCTGTCTAAGTCACTCTGAATGGCAGCACAACCCTGTGGTGTGTCAGCCACTCCACCCAGTTAAGTGTCAACAGTAAATCTGCTGACAGCACACTCTGTTCCCTCATCCAGGTCATTAATGAATAGACTGAAAACTACTGGTCCCAGTACTGACTCCTGAGAGACTCCACTAGACAAAGGCCTCCAACTAGACTCTATCCCATTGACCACAACTCTCTGAGTTCTTTCCTTCAAGTAGTTCACAATTCACCTCACTACCCAATCAGCCTGACCACACTTCCTCAGTTTATCCGCAAGGATGCTGTGGGAGACAGGGTCAAATGCTATAGTAAATTCGAGATAAACCACATCCACTGATCTACCCTCATCTATCCACACAGTTATTTCCTCAGAAAACGCTATCAGGTTGCTCAGACATGACTTGGTAAAGCCATGCTGACTGCTTCTATTGACCCCCTTATCCTTGGTATGCCTCGAGACACAGCTGAGGATAAAGTGTTCCATCACCTTTCCAGGGATGGAGGTGAGGCTGACCGGTCTATAGTTACCCAGCTCCTCCTTCTTGCCCTTTTTGAAGACTGGAGTGATGTTTGCCTTCCTCCAGTCCCCAGGCACCTCTTCTGTTCCCCAGGACTTTCTAAAGAAGACGAAGAGTGGCCTGGCAATGACTTCTGCCAGCTACCTTAGCACCCATGGGTGCATGCCATCAGGACCGATGGATTTATGGATGTCCTGTGGTTTAACTGCTCCCTAATCCAGTCCTCCTCAACTAAGGAAAACTCCTCCATTATCCTAACATCATGTGGGGACTCAGGGGTCTGAGGCTCCTGAGACACTCTCTAACAGTAAAGACAGAGACAAGAAGGCATTCAGGAACTCCACCTTCTTTGTATCATCTGTCACCAAGGCATCCTCCTCAGTGAGTAGTGGGTCTACATTGCATCTAGTGTTAGTTATTCCTGTGATGTATTTGAAGAAGCCCTTCCTATTGTCCCTGACCTCCCTTGCATGGTTTATTTCCATGGAAGCCTTAGCTTTCCTATTGCCTCCCTACATCCTCTGAGAACAGTCTTATACTCTTCCCATGTGGCCAACCCCTCCTTCCATGATCTGTAGACTCTCTTCTTCCATTTGAGTTTGCCCAGCAGTTCCCTACTTAACCATGTGGGTCTTCTGGCTCCCTTCCTCGATTTTCTACGTATTGGGATGCTCTGATCTTGAGCTTGGAAGAAGTGGTCCTTGAAAGTTAACCAAATCTCTTGGGCCCCTTTATCTTCTAGTACCCTGTCCCATGAGGTTTCCACTAGCAATTTCTTGAAAAGATCAAAGTTGGTCCTGCTGAAGTGTAGCATTGTGATCCTACTAGGTATCCTGTTTTTACCTCACAAGATCCTGAATTCTACCATCTCATGTTCACTGCAGCCAAGCTTGCCATCAAGCTTTGCCTTTTTAACCAGACCCTCCTTGTTAGTGAGTATCAGGTCCAGCAGTGTTCCTCTTCTAGTTGGCTCATCCACCATTTGCATCAAGATGTTACTGCAAATGCACTGGAGGAACCTCCTGGACTGTGAATGGCTGGCTGAGGAGGCTTTCCACCAAATATCGGGGTAGTTAAAATCCCCCTGTAAGAACCAGGCCATGTGATTGCGAGGCTACTATCAGCTGCCTGGAGAAAGCCNGAGGCTACTATCAGCTGCCTGGAGAAAGCCTCATCAGCTTCCTTATCCTGATCAGGTGGCCTGTAATAGAAAACTACAACAGTATCACCCATGCCAGCTTGCCCCTTAATTCGCACCCATAAACTCTCAACTCTCCCCTCATTCAACCCTGGGCAGAACTCAATACATTCTAGTTCCTTTCTCACGTAAAGGGCAACTCCCCCACCACGCCTTCTAGACCTGTCTTTCC
>VWZX01009108.1:3090071-3377087 GCA_013399015.1 Galbula dea | reverse complement strand
GAATTAATTCTGTTCTAATCCAAACCATCACACACTGTCAGAACGTTTCCCCTGAAAGTGACTGGCAGCAATATGGAGACTTGTCCTTTGATGCAGTGGTGAACTGAAGCTCTTGGCACAATCTAGTCACAACGTTTTCCATTGTGCGATGTTGGGGGTAGAAGATAGAACATCAACAGCATGTTATGCTACAAATGTATTTGCACCAAGTCACCCTTCCAAGATTTTAAACCATTTGCAAATAAATCCACATGCCTATTTCTAGCCTCAAAGCCTGATATGTGCATTTCTGGTTTTGGTGCTGTTGGGAAGATCTACATTTGACTAAATACCTTTGAAGACAGTTTTAAAAGAGTAAGTTGATGTAAATAGGGCAAATGTGCCCCAGACTTTGGAGATTAACACTTGTGCATCAGATGGTCTTTGCTTTCTTTCAGCACCTCTCTTCATGGCCTGGATTACTCAACCCTGTACAAGCTGAAGGACAAAGTGCAGCAGTGAGGACAGCACAGTGCAGGGCTCAGACTAGCTCTGGATGAGCGCTCAGGTGAGGGAAGCAGCCTCGGTGCCGCAGCAAAGCTCTGCAGCCTCCCAGCAGGTTCAGCAGTGTTCTAGCCCATAGTCCTGTCTCCAATCCTGGAACTATTTTTGGGTGCTTTTTACACATCACTACATTGTGTCCACAGAGATTTACCCTTAGTGATATGGAGGTCAGGGTGACAGTGGCCAAACCTCAGCAAGCAGTCTGTGCAGATCAGGTGCATGCAGGCGTGCAAGGCTGCCTTGCGAAAGCCGCACTGCATGGCCAGTGTTTCTCCTTCAGAAAGAGCAGGTACAACCCACGCTGGGAGCAGGCTGTCAGAATTGCTTTACCAGTGAGCTGCTATGGTAAATCCAGATTTCTGTGTTAGCTGCCTCTGGGGAACATGAAGAACTAACAGCAAGTTCATCTGGTAGCACAAACCACTGAAATGTTCTCTTAGGACAAAACAGCCGCCAGCTACAATGCTAAGGATCCTGACATTCAGATTTATGCCTTGCTGCTTGCTCAGAGGTCCCTGCTGTCTCTTAACAGCTGTAGCTTGCTATTGTCCATAGGGCAACACTATAAATAATACCTAGTATTTAGAGTACTTTGTCCATAGATCTCAAAGTGCTCTGAGCAAGGTGGATTCCTTATTGACATGGAGAACACCAAGGTTAAGTGATTTGCCCAAAGTAACAAAGGAATTCTATGGCAAAACCAGAAACATCATTCTCCCCAAACACCCTTTAATGCAGCACAGTCACTGGGCAGGATTCTGAGCTCTGCTCAGGGAGAAGCCAGAGTGGATTGTGGCCATCTTCATGCACGCAAACAATTAACCTGCTAATAGCAGAATAAATCAATTCCTGCAGAGATTTTTGTATCTATCTGTTGGGGTGTGTTGTGTTTCTGGATATTGCTTTTTTCACAGCACAAAGCTCAGACTTTTAAGTGAGAGCTTCTGTACCATGGAGCATCTCAAGGAGGAAAGCTTATATTTCAGGCAAACAGATAAGAATCTCATTTGGAAAATGAAGGGGGCTAAGTTCTGTTTCCCATCATAAAAGCAGTGGTAGTTTTTAGATGCTGCCTACACTTAATGTTTTGCAGCTGTGGCTCCCATTAGCAATCTCTTAAACCTGATAAAGAGCCCAGCTGATAGCAAGCAGTCTTCTGTGAGTGTTATTAATTACTTTCTTTTTTTTTCTTCCCAGTTGCCTCCTTATTTTGTTGTTTGAGTCTCTTTTGATGTGAATAGCTATACTGATATGGGCATGTTAACAAAAGAAAGTCTGATGCAGTTTGGCTTTTTTTAGACACTTCATACATAAATACAATGAGTAGAAACTTGATGGTCCTACAAATCAGGTAAGTTGTCTTTTTACTGTTTTCCTTCATTTTAAAGGCTTCCTCTTCATGAGTCTTAAATATATAGTGGTTTAGACCAAGCTGTATTAATATACCAGTGACTTCAAAATCTGGACAGTGCAGCTAAATAATTGGTTTGGAATAAGAGTTCAGTGGAGGTAAGTGACTTGAAAGAAGAGAATAGGTATTACATTGATGTGCAGCCTGCACTAAGTAGCTCTAGAAACTACTTTCACACCTCGTTTCCATAATGAATGAGATGTAAATGAAATTAGCACACTGGAGACATTTTAGCACAGCTCTGTGTATGTTCAGCTTCTCCAACACTGCCTGCTCTCGTTCCCTTGAGGTCTGGGGGACTGCTGCTTTGTGGAAGATCCTTAGTGAGAGCTAAAGGACTCATGTACTACAAAGAACTTAGACAAGTCTTTCACATGTGCCATCTAGGGGAGAGTGTCTGTTGAACTCGTGTGTATTGATCAAGCAAAGTCCAGTAAGCACCACTGTGGAATTAAATCAGGCAAGGAGCTGTTACTGCTAAATGCTGTGTTTAGAAAATGTCTCAAGTGTTTTAAAGAAAACTCTCAGATATTAATTTAGGTAATCCTTGAAAACCCAGGATCTGTCTCACATATTTCTGTATGTTTATTGTAGTACTATATCCTATCCATGCTCAGCATTAGAGCACTGCAGAGCAACACTTGTTATCGCCTATAGTACAATGCCTACCATAGAAAATCAGTTCTATATTACTACTAGCTGATACTATCAGAAGTATGCATGATACCATACCTCTCTGAAGTAGGAGAGGCTCATGTCCTGCAGGGGAGTTACTTGGTGCAAACCTGAGCTCCCCACACACTGCTATTTCTGGCACCAGAGCAAGCTGCCTTCTAGGGATGGATAGGAGACCAAGAAAGCTCTAAAACAAGTTAGGATACCAGTTGCAAAGTGCTGAGGAGATAGGATTTGTGTTGTGTATTCAGTTTATGTCTCACTGTTTGAAAACTCACAGGAGGGTCTGCTTATGCACTTAACACCAGGAGTATGTGTAAGCACCTTTCTAAATGGGTGCTTGGTCTCCAACAGCCATCATCTTCCTCATGTAAAAAGAATGTCTCTTTCCTGTGAAATTAGTGTTACTGTGGTATTTGGCTTTTTGGTGAAAGCTTTAATAGATGAAGTTCAAAACTGGCAGCCTGAGAAGAGCAGAGCACCTGGTATGTTGTGCCCATAATCAGGAGTGTTAGAAGGGCCAAGGTTATATGAGTCGAGCAAGTATGCCTGAAACTGGACCATTTTCTACCTTTTTGCTGATTTGATATGAAGACCTCTGTCAACAAATCCTTCATTATGCAGGCTTCCTGTGCTGGCTCTGTGAGGAACAGCAAATTAAGCAGCCCACATATGTAATATTAATGGTTGGAGAAGCAGCACTGCTATTCTGTTTGTATGTACTGCCAATGCTCATTAAGACATCCGTGTCATGCTGTAAAGATGGCTGGTAGATTACATACGACAAGTTCCTGCATCTGTCTCCTTAAAACAGCCCCTGGAGCCTAGAGGAACACGTCCAGTACTGCACCACCTACCAGAACTCCCTACTTGTGCTGGTGAGTGCAAATGAGGCCTCCTGTTGCATTCCCCTTCTGCAATCACAGAAGCTCCTGTACCTCTGCCTGATGCTGTGGTGGCATGCTGACAGTGGCTGGGTATTAGCTCTTTGTTACCTCAATTCAGTGGCACCTGACAGAACTCAAACCAATGTTACCAGCACCAGGAAGCTGCAGCTTTGAAGTGTAACAGAGACTTTGCTTATTCATGTTCAGACCTTTGTCCTAATAATTAAATTAGAGCTTCCTACAGTCAGTCAACATATTAATGACCTAAAACGTAATCCAAAGAGCTTCACTGCTTGGCCTTGATGATAGGAAACAGCAAAGATGACTAAGAGTCCTATTTTCAATATTTTTCTGAGCTTAGTAAGCACAGATGAATAGACTGGAGGAGAAATAAGAGTAAGGGAGCTATACTCTTCATTAGCACTGTTAACTTTGGCACACCTGGATGTGTCCAGCCACCTTAAGCAGATGCATGGGTCCAGTCATAGCTACAGATTTTCACTGCAGCTTATCCCCCATCTGTTCCTGTGTGTTTGCATCTCAGTCTGCTTATGTAGACACTAGTGCTAGGAGCTGGTCCTGAGAGCCCCAGCTCCACTTCTGCATGGCAACACTCAGCAGCCAAGCATAGAACAACCTCCACCAGTGACCCATCAAAATCAGAAGTTCCTCTAAGCAGATGACCCCTTCTTCCACTCTTGTGCTATACAGTGCCTGTGTGAGCATTCAGGGCTGCTCAAGCTCTTTGATAACTCACTGGGTATGAATAGAGAAGTGTGGGCTTAACAGCAGGTGCTAGACTGGTCCCCAGGAACTTTAGTTCTTTGCCCAGCACTGATAATCCATGTGCCTCTGCTTTCTCTGTTGTATCTTCTGGGTTGTTTGCTTAGATTTAAGTCTGCAGGGCTGTGTCCTGTCTGCACTGCTGCACAGCAGGGCCATAGTCTTTGGTGGAAGGTGATGCTGCTGCCTCGGATGCCTCTGGGGTACTCTCTGACAGGGCAATCTCTATCCATGTTCTCTGCTCCTGCAGAGAGACACTCCCCCCACCCCAGTACAGATGCATCTTGTGCCACCCTGTTCTCCAGTAAATCCTTTGTCTGATTGACTGTAGACACCCATTTTCCATCCTGTTGTCATCAAGCCAAAACCCCAAATCACTGTGCTCTTCTCTGCCATTAATAACCTTTTACAGCTTGCTTTCATCACTGCTCCTTCTCAGGCCTAATCAATAGGTTTGCTCTTAGTGTTTGGCATTCCCTTCTGTTCTGCCAGTTAGGATACCAAGGTCAAAACAGTCTCTTTTGTATTTTTCCCTTAAATAAATAGTATCAGGCTGCCACATCTTAACACAAAATATTTTATAATATTGAAAAATCCCAGTATTGATCAGATCTAGCTCTGTACCTAGCTCTCTACACAGCCTGGACTGCAGCTTTAATACAGCACTCAATAATGTGGTTTTTGCAAGACCAATTCGTACAGCTGAAGAGGCATTTTTGGCAGGCTGTGTGTGCAAGCTCAGAAAGATTTTTTTGTTTTTTTTCATTGCACCACATAGACCTCACACAATCACACCAGCCCCTGAGGAGCAATGGGATTTTAATCAGCTCTTCTAATTGTTTTGTCCCATGGTCTAGTACAGAGCTGGTGTCCCCCCTCCTAAAGCACCAGTGATGAGGGACTGTAATTGAAGAGGATGTTCTTCTAACCCAGTTTTAATATGATTTGTGAGGCTACTGGGGATGATTGTTGCTAAACAGCAGCAGAGAGGGAGGATAGACAGACAAGCTGAGCACCATCACTCGAATCAGACCTTAAACCAGGGGGAATTTCAAGGTTTTGGAGAAAGAACCATGCCAGAGTGCAGGAAAAATCTGCTAACAGCAAAATTATGTTGCTTCACTGCTTCTAAAAAACTAACATCACCATCACCTCCTTTGGAGTCACAGCTTTACATCTTAAAAGCCTGGTTCAGCCTTTCATCCCCCACCCCAGCAATGGCTTGGGCTATGATCAGCCTCTCCTCCAGTTCGAGTGTAGGCTTGGGAGCTCTGTAGGGGATGGGAAAGGAACAGAAAAAGACTTCACTAAGCTGGGACATGGCAAGTATTTTGTAGCCTGACCTGCTGGAAAGGGATGCAGTAATAAACATTGCCATTTCTGGGCTTCATGAGCTCTCTGTGTACTGCTGAGCATCCAGCCTGCCCCTGAAAGCAGACCTGAGCTGTGAGGAACGGTGCAGTCTCTGGTAGGATTTGCAGTGAGCCCAGTGTCCCCAGTTCAGCCTCAGAAAGGTCTAGGTTGTTCCTCACCTGCCTCTGCTGAGCCTGGGCTGGACTCAGGCTCACATCACAGAGTAAATGGCCCTGGTGAAACGTTGTTGGTTTAATCACTAGTTCCTGATACACTGCCTGAAAGGGCTGGTGCTTGGGCGTGTTTAATGGGGTTGCAAGGCAACCTCTGAGGGAAATGCCCCACTCATTAATGTCATGTGCTGCTTTGGCTTTGGTTGCAAGCAAAGGGTGAGACACTATAATTTTCTATTTTAAGGCAGAAAAGAGCCTTAAACAATGAATATTCATCTATTTCTGTGTGTGTATATATATATGTGTATGCAAAGCAGACATATGCTGTCCTCGTTTCTAGCCTTAATTCATCATTTGCTTACTACAACTTCCCCATCCCCCATTTTAATATTTTCACTTACCATGCTTTGAAGAGCTAGAAATAGCTTGTCAGATTGAGACAGCTCTTGAGAAGTTTAATTTTCCTAATGCTTGTTGGAAATCCCCTTTCTGAATCTGCAGGAATATTAAGGTTCTTAGTGTGAGCTGTGCAGAGAGGGAATTTGCAAGTAAAGCTGTCAGTGAATTGCAGCTGGGTTAGGAGAGGCTTGATGGACAGCAGTGATGGGTGCAGGATCTCTCTCCTGAGGAGGGAAGGATGCTTGCTGAGCCTGTTGTGGGTGGTAGAGCTGGAAGGGGGCAGGAAGGTGCCAACTGCTTGTTTTCTTTCTGCTAACCCTCCTGGTAACACAGGTAGTCAGACAGCAGAGAGTCTAGAGCAGAGGCACATGGAGCATTTACAAGCAGAGGTAACAGATGTAATGGATTTGCTGCTGATTCCCCACCTGGGGTTCTAATGTCCCTGTTTCTGGCTGTCACAGATGGTAGGAGCTTGTTGTGCCCTGACTCCTGGGCACCAGCAGCCAGTGCTCCTGTGACCGTGGCCTCTGGGGGCACCCAGATGGGGATGGCTGGGAAGCCTCTTACAGTGCCAACACTAATAGGTGCAAGGACACAGGGCTAAAAAACCCCAAAACTTAACCAAAAGCTTTACTGTCAGCACTGTGCATTACCTGAGTGTTCAGTGCCATTCCCAGAATCTACTGGTGTGAAGGATTCTTTATATAGAGAGGAGAAATTAAAATGCATTTTGTAAAAAGCCAGAGAATAGCAAGTGTCCCCTGCTTGTTGAGAGTGACAGGAAAGCATGGTAAGAACAGGAAACCAGTCAATGCTGGAATCCTTGTGCTTGGTTCTGTGTCCAGATAAAGGTCCCTATATCACAACTGCACAAACCAAGGGGGATCATTCCTAATGTGTTATTGAGGGAGGCAAGCTCTGAGGTCTCTTCTGAGAGCAGCTGTAGCGCTGACAAACCCAGAAGGTCCACTGAAAGGAACCTACTGCAGGTTCAGGGCTGAAGATAAGGCTAGTTGTAGCTGCTGCTGGAGCTGGGCCCAGACCAGACTGCACATCAGAGCTCTGCAGCAGCAGGGCCAAGTGTTCTGGGTCAGAGCCATTTCTATTGCATATATTTTTAATAAAAGGCAGATAATTTGTGAGTGGAAGTGCCAAGAGAGTGTCTTTCTCCTAGTGGGAGGCCAGCAGCTCTGTGTGCTGATGGCTGTCACCAAGCCACTCCAAACACACGGTGGGCTCACACAGGAGTTCAACAGTGCAGGCATGCAATCAGCCCATCCTCCATCCAAAACAGAAGCAAAAGAGTTAAGTGAGATCAGAAGGGCTGATAATTCCTCCTCCTCCTCTTTTACCACCTGCTGTTTTCTTCCTGAGTATCCAGACTCAAAGAATTAGTGACATTAAATACAGCAGTTCAGGCTGCCCATTAGTTCCCTGCTCTCTAATGTGCCAGAGTGGCACCTTTGTATTCATCCATCCCCATCTCCTCAGATGTGCTGCTCACACAATAGTTATTGTTGTAGAAGGGACCTGGAATGAGCTCTTGCATTATTCACTTCATTTATTTTGATACAATATTTGGAGCCACTTCATTAAATTCTCTTATAATGTCTTGTCATCTTTTTTTCTGTCTCCTTGCTAAGTCTGGCTTGTACAGATAATATAACAACAATATTCTGGGGTGTGAGAATGGACTTCTTTTCTATAAAAGGGGATAGCTATGAATTATTTAACTTATTGATCTCAGGATTACATTCTTTCTCCCTCCCTCCCTCCCCCCCAAAAGTACAACTAGCCTGGAACACATCATTTGTAGGTAGTAGATATGGGCAGTAAATACTTAAGACAATGAAGTTTTGAACAAAGGAAAAGCCATACAGCCCTACAGACTGTGTGTGGATATGCAGAAGAAGACAGGATATATAAACACCTACTTACTAGCACTGAAAATTGAACTACAGTCTCTCTTCCCCTTTCACTGTTTTCATAGATGCAACAGATCAGTCTCATGATTATTTTTTCTTGGTTTTTTTTTATTATTCTTTAAATGTTCCAAGTGCTTGTGATCCAAGCAGAGGCTGATGGAAGACAGCCTCTGTTCACTCAGGACCTGCTGTTTTGCTGGCATTACAGAATTAGTCAGAGCTGCCAGGGATGTCAGGAAGCTTTCCTCCCAGGTGTAGCTTGCAAATTGCTCCAAGGGAAGGGGTAGGCTTTGGCTCAGCAGTTCAAACTCTCAGTGAGCAGGATGGATGTTGAAGAAATTAGTTTTGCACAGTGGAGCACAGAAAATGAACCTACTGCAGTTCTTCCCAGGTCATTTTTTACCCCCCCAGCATTTCTGCTTCCTCATAACAACAGTCCACACAATATTTAAGATGCAAAAGCAATAAGAGCTCCCCTGCACTTGCTGTTTGCCTACATTTTAAGCATCTCTACAAGTTTACCTGTGTCCTTCCCTTTCCTCCAAGCTCTCCCCATACACCTTGTCAGTAAACCACAGCCAAGGCAGCAGCCTCCAGCTGCCCCAGCACTTACTTCTGCTGGGATGAACACTTGCAAACTTTTGGAGGGATTTTAGGGATGTAGACTGAACACATTGGGGAACCTCAAAGCATCAAGCCAACGTGATCCTCCGGAGAATGGGAGTGTGATAGTGGTATGTGGAACCAGATACTGCCAGGCCTAATCAGCAACATTTTACTCACACTGTTGTAACTTTGGAGGAACATGTGATGTGTTTTCAGCTCTTCAGTCCCTGTTATGAATAGACAACATTCTGAGGCCTTACACTACTAAATGATTTCCTTTCCCACAAAGGAATAACCCAGTGTGGGTATGTTTGCACCAAGGGGAGGGCACAGCCATATCAGTCACAAGTGGCATCAGTTCTGGTGTGGGCAAGGCCCAGGTGATCAGATCTCTCAGTTTGTTGGAGCTCCTATTGTCCTGGAAGCCCAGCCTGCAGTCTGGGGATCCTGCTAGAAACCTTGCAGTTGTGAGCAGTATATGACAATGTAAAGCAGCAGCAGCTAGGAGAAGTGAGGAAATAAAAGCAAAATAATTCCAAAAAGATTAGGTCAGAGCAGTCAATGAAGCCAAAACTTTTTCAGGGCTAAAAAGTGTTCAGTTCATTTAAGTGGAGGGAGTGATGGGCAGGAGCGTCCGTGAAGCCCAGCTGTGCTGCAGAGTAGCTCATCCTGATCCTTGAAAGATGCCACAGAAAACACTTTCTGGTGATTTAACATTGAAATGTCAGAACATTGTGACTCTGGGGACATCCATGGCTGATGGAGTGTGTGTTGGCTGCTTGGGAATTGGAGTCTAGACTTCTGTGGGTGGTTGTCTGAATAAAAAGCAATAAGTAAAAAAAAAAACTACCACCACCAAATAAATATATTGCATCCATGGGGCTGTGGTGGTGCCTTGAGCATTTCTTGGCCAGGACACAGGCCTGAACTATGTCTCCAGCATAGGCTCTGGCTCTGCAACCACACATGCTTTTCATTTTAAGCACGTAATTAAGCTTATTGGAGTAAGAGAGCTACTCCTATGTTTACCCAGCATATGTAAACAGATATTAGGTTTCACCTATTTGTCCATATATTTCTCTTTCTTGTTCATCATCCAAGCCAAAATACCCAAGGAAAGGTATGTACTTGTTTGGACAGAAAAATAAATAGTAATCTGGAGATAGCTCAATGGACTAGGAACAACTAGCTGTAATTTTACTGCTGGAGTATATGCTTTCTTGGACTGTTCCTGGAAGTAAAGATCTGCATGGAGGAGTCAGACTCTGAATTCCTGTAGCAATTAAGCCAGTAGGTCTTGAGCAGGAACCACAAAGGTGGGGAAACCTTAGGCCAGACAAAAAGAACTGCTTAATGCAATAGATTTACGAACCTTTGGGACAACTACTCTAAGTATGAGACTGAGAGAACTAATTGTGGTGATGGGAGAGTTGAAGACTTGTTTATTGTTTTCTGTGATAGTAGTGCTAATAAAAGCATATCATTTCCTTATGTATACTTTTGGCACTGCAGAGAAGCTCCTGGCCACTGCAACACCCATGAGCTGGGGTGCATGCTCTCTTCCTAAGCCTTTCAATGCAGGCTTTCTGCAGCAGCATAAATTTCCTTCTGTGACGGATGAGAGCTGCTGAGCCAAAGGCAGCCCAAACTCTTTTTCATCCTAATTGCTCTGCAGCCCGTTCCTCCTTCAAAAAGTGCCTTTGCTGAAATATTGCAGTGACTGTAAATTTGGTATGTGTTGAGAGAGTAGCATGATTATTTGGCTGTTTAGACTATATTTGCCCCTAACTGCAGAGCGTTGTTGATATCTGTACCTTGTGAGTTGATTCATTGATTGCATTTAATCAAGAGGCTGGGACAGCTTTTTGGAAACAAGTTATTAACAGAAACCTCTTTTTTAAAGGTGGTTGTTAATTATTTGCCTTCTTGGTGGTGCTAAGCTTTTACTAGCTAGCAGGAAGGGCTTGGGGCTTGCCCTTTTCCTAGAGTCCCCTGGAAGTTGTGCCTGGTTGGATGGTCCTGGTGGTTCAGTGGTGGCTGCAGCTTTATTTGGGGTCAGCTCAGGGAGGGACAGCATCGGTGATTAAACAGAACCTGCTCTTGCAAGGGCTGGAGAGGGGCCCAGATTACCCTTGGACCTCTGACTATGATACATACATACTAGGAAAGCATCTTAAGGTTTCTCTTCCATTTTTTGTTGGTTGCTGTTGCATTTTGCTTCTCTTAATTGAGATGTTTCAGCATCTCGTGCTGTGTGTTTGGGGGACTCAGGTGTGATCACAGTTGCTTTTACATGTGGTGCCAAGACAGAGCAAGGTGGTCATAATTCCCACATGTTTTTTTGTTTCCTTTCTTTAACCATTTCTGTTGCCATCAGATCTGAGCTCTTGAGCTGCATGAGGCACCAGGACACAAGAAGCAGGCAGGCTAGCCAAGGTGCTGTTACAGCTATGCAAAGCAGGAGACATTTCAACTCATAGAGTCTTGATTTACTGTGTGGTTGGGTTGTCATTTTTTTCTTTATTATTACTGTTTTTCCTTATGGAAATGAATATTCAACATAAAACATAATGCTTTGGTTTTAGGAATGTCTTATGAGAATTTTTCTGTAACATTTTGCCTTTTAAATAACCTTAATTAGGTAAAGCTGAACTCAAAATGTTTCATTTTTTACTGTTCAAACAAAGTTTTTCTGGTAGAAATAATAGAGGTGGGTGATTAAAACTACTATTTTATGCTTTTTAATGTTAGATTGCTTCATTTTAAATTACCATGGAGGGACTAGGAAAGGGCTAATAAGGAGCACAGCCTGTGGCCCCAGCCTCCAAAGGCAGCCCAAGTGCCAATGGGTCATTTGTTTTGTTAATAGATTGACATTTAAATATTTGGTGTGGAAGATTAAAAAGAACACTTCACTGGTTGCAGCAGAAACCAGTTTTTGAGTCATTTATAATCTTTATAAAGAAGTCAATTAAAGATCTTACTGGAAAGCAGAGGTTCATGGGACAAAAGCCCACTCCTGATTTATCAGTCATAGAAACACTGCTTCCCATCAAAGTCAACACAGAGTAATAGTCCACACAGCTTTTTCCTGTGGTGACAATTATTTTAATTAGTGTAGCTTTCTTGTCTAATTGTTAGTATGTGCAATATTACTACATAGTAACTACTTGGTTTCTAAAAGCCTTGTGAGCTGTATCATGTCTGGCATCACCCTGCAGCTAAACCTTCCCGCAGGCTGCCTGGCACCGGCCGTACATACATGCACACCCATTTCTAAGCAAGACCTAGAGATGCCTTGTGGCACTAAAGGGAGGGAAACAGTAATATTGTGGGCATTTATCCTTCTGCCCAACCCTACTGATCACTGCAGCACCCAAACAAACCCCCAGCTGAACCCACCCCTGACCGGAGGCCATCAGAGCAGGGTGAGTGCTGGCACAGGGAGGAAGGTAGCAGCTCTCCAGTCATGACCTGGTTTTCTTACACATTTCCCTTGGGCTTCCTAGCCCTCCCGAGCTGTGCAGCTGCAGACACTGTTTGCATCCTCACCAAGCTGTGATCGTGCTGATTTGTGCCTGGAGCATCTTTCAACCGCGTGCTCCGAGGCACTGCCACAGCAAGCAGCTGTTCCCTCAGCCCTGCACCCTATGCTGTGCTCGCCCTGCTGACACATTTGCCTGTTGAGGCAAA
Organism: Galbula dea; assembly: GCA_013399015.1. Classification (NCBI taxonomy): domain Eukaryota; kingdom Metazoa; phylum Chordata; class Aves; order Piciformes; family Galbulidae; genus Galbula; species Galbula dea. Next base: position 3,364,639 of record VWZX01009108.1, on the reverse strand, counting down.
GAGAGGAAAGTGGCTTTGATTTTTCTCCATGTTGGGTGCTGAGCACAGGCAGGAGCCCTCGGGCTAAGCCAGGCTGGGCGGAGGGGGAAGGGGCACAGCCAAACCCCATCCCAGGGCAGGGCCCTCCAGTGAGGCTGAGCAGCTTAATGGTGGGGGGAGGGCAGCCATGCAGCACTGGTAATTGCTTTTTCTGCTAATTATTCTTTTAAGTGCAAATGCCTGTCTCAGTTTCAAGGCAGTTTGATTTGGAGAGGAGCATGGTGGTGATAGGTTGACAGTTGGACTTGATGATCTTCAAGGTTTCTTCCAACCTTAATAATTCTGTGATTATTACAGTGAAATGCAACTTTTTCAACTGGTCTTTTGTCCAGCAAACACCATTTTATTGAGTCTACCTTTTTTAAATTCTTAATAACTACCAAGACAGTTGCTGGTTTAGTCCTTTTTTCTCTCTGAAGCTGTAGCTGTCAGCTCTATTAGCAGTACCCTCTAACTATGTGCTGACATCCACCATCAAAATAAGCTTTTATTTCTGCGTCCTTTTGATAAGTTTGGTTTTAGTGTAGTTGGTGTCAAATATTTTCTAGCAAAGAGCTCAGATTGTTAAAGAGATTTGAAGGGCCTCTGACAACTCCCTGTGTTCTAACTCTGCTGTGAATCTGGTTTTGGAAGGCACAGAGTAGCGGGGCTGTGTCACAGCCAGACAGTTTTGTGCTCTGCAAACACAAGGAGCTAATTCTCCTCTTGGTTTTGGAGCTGTGATGTTCAGGTTAGCAGCCACACTCCCATGAACTGGAGAGGGAACTTGGTCCCACACTGCTGCCTGGAAGTTGGAGCTCATGACCATGCGTGGAGTTATGAACTGGCTGATAGCCCAATCTGCTAGTGCTGGGATTGGGGAAAGAGAGGTAGAGTGGATGTCCTGTCCTCGGCTTTGAATAGCTCCTGTAGGCAGTGTCCTCAACAGACCAGGCTACTCTCCATTGCTGTGTTGCATTTTCAACCTCTAGCAGTTAGTGGGCATCAAAAGAGTTAGCAGTGAAATGTTTTCAGAAGGGTAGGACTTTATCTCCCTCTTCACTCCAGCCATTGCCTCCGAATCAGCTGGCTGGGGAACTGTAGAGGATTCAGAGAGGAGAGTGATTAAAAGATTGGAAAACATCTCAGAGAAAGTCAAAGAGCACAGTCCATGTGTCAAAGGGAGCTTATGTGGTGCTTTGATCACAACCCATAAGTACTTAACATGGTGAACATAAATTTGAACAGACTCTTTAATCCATAGGCAAAGACATGACCATTAGGATATGAAGCTGTAGCTGTACAAATGCAGAACCAGAAGCAACCTATTATAGTGAGGGAAGAGGTCACCAAGGATTGTAACTGGTTTATTGCTTGTGTTTGTAGATGTTCTTCTGGAAGCAGTATTCTGGTTAAGGTGCTGCTGCTGGGCTGGATGCAGGAAGTTGGAAGGCCTTTGCTGAGGTGTTCTTTGGGTCTCAGAAAAATAATCTGGCAGTCTCTGGGTAAGAATCTCTGCAGAAAATAAGGCAAAAAATATAATGTTCTCAGCTCTTATTCAGCTTTAATTCCTTTGAGTAAGAACTGTGTTATGTTGAAGGGACTCTAAGTTATTTTTTTCTGGTTTTAATCCAATGCAAGTGCACGGACTGCAGTCATGTTATTTCTCATTTCACTGAGGTTAACTGAGAATATGTTTCAGACAATGTATTACTCATTGCCTATGGAAAAGCTTGATACAGAGATCACAAGTATGATTTCCACATTCTTCAGTGAGTGCTAAATCCTTCAGCACTAAATGCTAATTTTAGCTACACCAGAGCATATCCAAATGGTGCTACCTGCAGTGTCCACTTTGGTTTTCAGCATCACCATGTTTGAGCAGCTCAGACTTTCTAGTTATGCTCCCCTCATAGTATTCCCATGAAATAGGAGCAGTCATCTCCTGTGTGAGCTTGGCCACTGCAAGCCAGTCCATGATGCAGCTGAGAGCTGAGCTCACATCTCACAAACACTACTCAGGAGTCTTAAATGTTGGCTGATGTTTAGTGGTGACTTAGAAGTATTAGATTAGCAGCTGGACTTGATGATCTTAAAGGTCTTTTTCAACTTTAGTGATTCTATGATTTTGGAGTAAACCAAAATAAACTAAAAAAATGTCTTTGGAGTAAACCACTCCAGTCTGGCCATAGTTGTTTTTACATAGCATTGAACTTTCTTACTAAATGGCTTGTCTTTCAGACTATTCCATTAACCTTTGTTTTGTTGGTGGCTTCAACTTGGCAGTAGAGGTAGGAACTCAGACTGTTGTCTTCTGCTTTTATTCTGAGTCAGGCAGTGGGGATGAAATTGCACATTTTGAATAATTCTGTGTTTTCTCACCACAATACTGAGCCCTAGCCTTAACCTTCCTAGTAGTTCATGGCAGTTACAGCTGAGTTATTTGAGTAAAAATATTATTTTTATCAGCTACTTGAAAGTACTGCAGCAGTCTGATTTATTCTCATTGTCAGTGGTTGGTTGTTTAGTCTTTCAGACAAAGAGAACTTACCATTCATTTCATACTAATTCCAAGGGAACTATTGTATTCAAAGAGAATACACAGCCAAACATGGGTATTTGCTCATGCAGTTGCATACATACACAATGGAAATTATTTGGTGGCTTAGGGTATTAATCTGCTTCCTCTCTGAATGGGTACTTGCAGCTTTTGTATCAGCCCACAGCAGTCTCCCCACTCCAAGGGGGAGGCTGGTGTATCCAGGGGCAGATGGAGCCTTTTGCTCTGGGGTTGCCTACCAAGTGTCATCACAAATCAGTGACAGTGCACTTGCCATGATGGCTCTTTTCTGGGAGATCTGAATGTCTCTGAGTTTTCTGGTGGCCTGAAAAATGCAGGAGAACTGAGGAGATGGTACATTTAAAATCTTCAGATTTAAAGCAGTAGTTAGTGATGAGTGCTCAGTTTGTGCCACAAAGCTCTGATTGCAGAGGTTTGTCATGCAGCCAATATTCTTCACAAAATCAGTGGGATATGGGAGTTCCACAGAAAATCAGGCCCTGGTGCCTTGGAACAAAGACACACATGAAAGTTCCTTGTAGCCTGCCATCTATTTGGTGTTCTGCAGTCCCCAAATCTGACTCAAGGTCTGAGCCACTAGTGTTCTTCCAAAATGTCTTTCCAAGGCTTATGCCCTTCAATAATGTGTTTTTCCATTTCTGAACAAGATCCTGCCAGCTGATGTGGTGTTGAAAATGTACTTTTCACTTCTTGTGTGTGTGGGTACTCAGTCACATATGCAACTTAATGTCATTGAATTTTAATACTGCCATAACAGAATTTGACTTTTCTCATTAAAAGTAGAAGCTCACTTATTTCAGGCTACTAGTCAGATGTGTTCAAACCCTGGAATGTGTTGCAGGGAAAATGGCAACAAAGGGGAAAGCAGGGAAACTTCCCCAGCATATCCTTATTATTGCAGTTATATTAAAGGGTTTGTCTGTTTTTCACCCTTCCAACAGATGAAGAAACAAGGTTTTATTCAAAGTAAATTTATCTTGTTCAGTCTTTAATGGCTCAAAGTTAAAACCCAGAGGGACAATATGACATTTCTCTTATTTCTGAAGCAGAGATGCTACACAAATCTCTCCCTTTAGTGCAGCCAGATTCCCAAATCTTCCCCTGAAAACTGCATGCAGTAACTTGATTTGAATACATCCCTAAGACCCATGAGGGTGTAGCTGGTTCTCCTGTGCTGGCCAGATACCTATTTCAGCTGTGAACTCTTCTGACATTTCTGATGGAGATAATTACAGTGCTCTGGGGGACTTTTGGCCTTACCAAAAATAGATAGGAACAGGGAGACCTGCATTTACAGGCAAAACTAAGAAGATACTGGGAAGATCATCTGTTTTATGTGTTAGCTGCTGAAAGAGCCACACAAAAGTGCCTGTTCATCTCCAAGCTTTCATTTTTGTTCACTTCCTATGATTAAATTTCTGTCTTCCTGGAAATCTTCCAGTATCAAGAGACATTAATGGAAGTTCTTGAAGGCACATGGTATTTGTTTGTGTGACAACTGTAGTGGAGCAGGAAGAGGTTTTACTCAGGTTTTTGCTCAGATGAGCAAGTGTGATACCTTAGGAAGGTCCCAATGACTATGGGACTCTTACATACCTGCACTGTGCAAAGCTAAGGATGGGTAGAGGTTTCTGGGGGTTTGGAGATCAAGCCATCATGTTGTCTTTGCTTGAAGTAGAAACCTTGTTTGCTGTGATACAGGAAACAAACTTTTCTTTAATTAAAGGGAAGTTACCTATTGTTAATTCTTATAAAATAATCAAGCACATCACCTTTCCTTCCCCAAAAGTTATAGCAAATATGGTGCATTTATTAATAGTTATAAATTTATTTAAATACACTAGAAAATAGCAACAAAGAAACAAAGTACTGTTGAAGGGTTTTTTAAAACAAATGTCTTGCAGGGACAAATGTTTTAAGACTGAAGGAGAGAGAAGAATGATCTCCTTAAGCTACAGAAAAATAGCTAAAAAGATGTAAGATGCACTAGGTAACTAGATACATAATGCTCCAGGGACACCTTGGAGCATTTCCCAAGGCTACAACAGTAACAGATGTAATCAGTAAGAAACAGTAAATACAAAACCAAAGATGAGCTACAGGCTTTGTGAAAGACTTTAAACCTGTTCAGAACAAAATCATTACCAGGGTCATAGTGAGATCATAAATAGAGTGAAATGGTATTAAAAGATGATGAATATTCAGAACATGTATAACTAATGTTCTCCTATTCCAGAAAATGGTTATTAAATTTCCCCATTGCCTCTTTCTTTGCTATACTTTCACACAGAACAAAGTGCAACTTTTTTGCCTGACTTGCAGTGCAGTCTGTAAATAGCTATAGTGTCAGTAATGCTTGGCCAAGACAAACTCATTTTAAACCCTATTAAAAGTGTGAGCCAGCCTTTAATGCCTTTATTCACATCAGACAGCACCTTGTAATCCCACAGCTGCTGATGCTGTTTGAGGAGTGAGAGGTAATGTCCTGATGGTGCCACAGTCTGACTCTCTGAATTCAACAGTCACCTTCTAAACAGTGACTGAAGTGCTAATAGTTTGTACCAGGATTTGAGAGCATGACTACTTAATTAGAGTGTGCTGCTACCTTTGCAGCCTTACCTTGCTCTTCAAATAACTGTGCTCCTTGCTGGATTGTACCAGGTATGTCAACAGGGATTGTAGAACCAATAGTTATTGCCAACAGTATTTATAGTTTCTACTGTAGAGCAGAACACCATTGTGCTCAAAGCCACACAGAGAGCCTGCAGCCACCAAAGCTCAGGGATATGAGCAAGAGCTGCCCCCGAGGACACAGCAGTTATTTAGGAAACTGAGGCATGCATAGCAGTGGGTGATGCAAGGTGGGAACACTTGTACAAGTTAAGCAGGACTTCATATATGTTTTTAATGGCATTTCAGGTGACTTTGGCTGCCCAGGGAGGTGTTGGAGTCACCTTCACTGGAAGTGTTCAAAAAAAATGTGTAGCTGTGGTGCTTGGGGACATGGTTTAGTGGTGAGCATGGTAGTGTTAGGTGGTTGGTTGGGCCCAGTGATCTCAAGAGGTCTTTTCCAAGCATAATGATTCTATGATTCTGTGATTCTTACTTAAACACATTTTAAAAATGAAGTTTGGAAAGAAGCTAGGAGGCTGTAAGGGAGGGTAAAGGCTATGCTCCAAGCATAGAAGCTTTTGATATATTACTCAAGTTAAATTAAAGGTTCCATAACTCATTTCACTTCATTAAAACCACTAAAATAACAGCACAACTTTTCAACGGCGGCGATTAATTTTTGAAGCAGTGCAGGGGCATTTAGTTTCAATGCCTGATGGAACTTGATTAAATCAGACAAATGAAATAAGTGACCTCTTTCTAGCAAGGTTATAGTTATAGCTGGACTTCTATCCTGAAGTTTGTGCTGAAGTACACAAGAATGGAAATTGCAATGCAAGAAGCATACTAAAATATATAAGAGGTGATGGGACTTGTTTCTGGAGTAGGAAGGGTTAAAGGGGGCTGTAGGGGGTGTTTGAGGTCAGGTGTCCACAACTGTGTTTTCTCAGTACCCAGATGTTCTCTGCCATTCTTATTAAAATGTATTGGTTCATTTCAAACAAATGTTTTAAATTAGCTTAATGGTAATCCTCCAGGAGAAATGAATTTCTAGAATCATTTTTCAGGCACTGGACAAAACAAATGCTGGCCTATATCCTTCAGAAGGGATGAAAGATTTCAAGTGCCCTTAAAACTTAGTACCTAAAATTAGCTGTCATATGAATGATATGGAATAGTTACTTGAGGAAAATATGCTTCATTTAGAGAGGATTAAAGTGCACACAACAACTATCCAGCTCTTTAGAAAATGTAGATTGTTTTAAAACAGTGGAAATCCTGGGTTTATCTTAGTTTGCTCTTACAATGGTGACCATATGTCTTTTTTTTTTTTTTATAGTAAGTCCTTTAACAAGCTAAATGCAATTAATAATTTGGAAGATCAAGACTCTCCTTTGGCTATGTCAGGTGTAGAATTAATAGCACCCATGGCATCGAGGAATACTGGGCCACGAGCAAGGAGTCACTGAGCAGTGGTAGTGGCAGCTGTAGAGACTTGCTGTTCTATGAGGCTTAAGCTTCAAACATTAAAGCAACTGGGCTGGGACCAACCAGACAGAGGAGAGAGGAAGTGAAATAAATTCTGGAATGATGAAATTACTTTGGACAACTTAATGAAAAAAAATGCTGAGATCCCACTGAGCCATTAAATGATTGATTTCCACATGGAAGCACCCATCTCCTCTGACAAGCCTTTGACAAAACTGTTTCTTATTTTCACATGGAATGGTTCTTGACCAAAAGATTAAAAAGACTGCAGGGAGAAAGGGACAGAATGGATTATGAGCCCAGCAGACAGGATAAAATATGTTTGAAAAAAGGAGACTGAAGTACTTGTGCATTCATTAACCATAAAGGTAGCATTTGCAGATGTTTGAATTGATTAATATCCAGGCTAAGTTGATGGTAGCTTATATGGGAACACAAATACTTTTAAATCTTCCAATGTATAATGTAACATTTTCTTTTGATGGCTGGCCTTAAGTACTAATATATCAAGCAGATCAATGGCAAAACATTAACAATAATTGCCCTGAGATCATCAAGCAACTACCTTCTGCTAATTTGGAGCTCTGAGGTTCTGTTAGAACTTCAAATCACAGTGGTCAGCACCAAATTGCAAGTGGCATCCAAAAGGGCTCTGAATTAAGCTCTATCATGGCCAAACATACAGGAGGCCTGCAAATGTTGGCATCCCTGATAACTATTGTAACAGACAACCTTTGCCTTGTGCAAATGCTGAATTTAAAATGTTAATGCTCTAAATGCCATGTCACTTTAATTATTTTTGGAGCTAAGCCTCCCCAGGTACTGTCTTTTCTAAAGTATTGAAAGAAGGTGCCAATATCCTTGCAGCCACTGTCATACTCTGCTTCCCCCCCCCCGCCCCCGCTGCCTTTTGTTTCATTGGTGGCTCCTGAAGCCTGGAAAACTCTGCTTATTTCTAAAATGAACTCTACTGCATCCAAGGAGGGAAGTTTGATTTTAGTTTTATTTAAATCCTTAGAGATATCATCTAAATCCTTTCCCCAGTTCTGTTCAGACTACATTAGTTCCCTCCAGACAAACCGCCTAGGCCCCCTCTAAGGTGCTCTGGTTGTTGCTCAGATAAGCTAGTTCAGCTCAGTACAATCTGTTTTCTGCATTCAGCTGTTGATTGTGCTGCTGGCAAAGGACAAGCTTCTGCCAAATTTTCTGTTTGCTCTGGGAAACAGAGACCTCTTGCTTCCTGTTGAGACCCTTGCAAGGGGTAGGACCAGTTCCCTGTTAGTGCTTGTCCCTGGCAGGGAAGTGGCAGAGGGGAGTGAAGCATTGGCTTCACTTGCTGGGGAGAGAAGAGTCAAGGCTGCAGAGATGGGAGCTGGTAAATAAATCCTTGCTGGTTTAAGCCAGCAGTTAACTTTTTTGCCTGGATGCAGACAAAAATGGAAAGATTTAATTCAGTATCTGTATTCTTAGAGCATTAGCTGGTTAAGTCTGCAATGGGACTTTAGAAACTAACTCTAAAAATGGGAGTATGTGTGCTTTGGGGCTAATTAAAATGAAACCCTAATTCAGGAAGCTCTCATTCCATGCACCACAGGCACTAGCTGGGTTTTGCCACACACTACCAAATTGTCCCCACTTCTAAAGTAATCCTGCCAAGAAAGGAAACAGCATAGTGGTAGCCATTGTACAGGTCCACTGCTTTCATTCAGTTCCTGTGGATTCAATGGCAGAATTAATTGCAAAATTAAATGCATGTAATTAGATTAATTAACAGTACATTTCAAGGTCCTGAAATACAGAACTAGCTGTGGGGCAAATGCACAATGCAGGTTTTTCCTGTAAACACAACAAGTGCTATTTTTGGAGCTGTATCTGTATCTCATCGAGGTGTGCCTTGCTTAAAAAGCTGCTAGGATAAGAAATGGGGCTTTGAAGGGGGAAGATAAACACTATCATTAGGGCTTCAGGACAAAAAAAGGATTATTCTTAAATATGAAATCATTTCAGTGAAGTCATTTGAAAGATAATTATACCTCAACTTGCTTGCATGGGTCTTAATATTTTCTTTACAGGGACTTACAAGACTCATTGAATATTTATAGGCCTGCAACATAAGACTGGATGAAATTTAAAACATAAATTCTATATAAATGTATTATTATGAAAGTCCCTAGTAGTTGTTGCCCAACCTTTTAGCCTTAATAGACAGGCTTCATGTTGCAGAACTCAAGCCCAGGTGACAAATGATATCAAAGCTGAATGCCTTTGACTGATGAGTGCTGCCTCCTTTGATGACTGTAAAACAGTTCTCAAGGGCTGAGCTCACTACTACTCTTTTGGTTGTTTTCCTTTGGGTTTTTGGTTGGGTTTTGTTTCTGGTTTGGTTTTTTTTCCTTAATGCATATATTGCAGGAGGATTGTTTGTGCTTCTGGTGTGGGTATTGCATGCAAATGAGCATGCTGTTTCCTAGATGCAGATTTCATATTTATAGATTAAATACAGCCTGAAAAATCATATGTTAATTACATTCTGAGGGTGCTGCAGAATTTCTCACTTGAACATATTTTGTTTGGCTGGAAATAGCAAAAATACCAGATCAATGCATTCAGTTGCTTGAAGCTTGGAAATAAATATATCATGCTTTAGAAAAAAGCTTTCTAATCACTACTCTTACTGATTATTTCCCCTTAGTGCAATGCTTAGACTTCTATCCTACATTATGTACTTGTTTAATTGGTTTTAATAATCTGTATGTCTCAGAAGACAAGCAATGCTACAGGAAGGGAGGTGGGGGAATGGCTAAGGATCAAAGCCAGACAAGCAGATTATCAGAGAGACCCTGGCAGAGGAGATCTGGGAGAAGATGCTTTGAGAGGAACATGACTCCCTGCAGCCAGCTCTGTTAGCTAGAAATGCTTTGGGGTTTTCTTTTCCCCTATAAAGGTCCCATACCATACAGGTTATGCTGGAAATCCAGGTGGGAAGGGTTCCTCCTTTAGTACATAGTTTGCTGTGGCCAAAAGAGACACTGCAGTCCCACCAGAGGCATCACTCCTCACTGGTAACAGAGATGTCCAAAGAAACATGGCTGCTCCTGAGACAACAGGGAAAACCCAACAGGCTTGATTCAGTTGCAGGTTTAGAAACTGGTCAGTGGTAGATATTGGCTGGTGGCTTTTAAAATGAGAACTAGCACAGATATACTTACATCCCACCAGAGGACATACCAGAAATGTTTTGGGGAAAAAAAATGTGCTCAAAAGGAAGTGCAGCAATTCTTGGATTTCAAATCAGGCCAGTTTTGCTCTTGAGGACTGCAGTATTGAAGGCAATGCTGTGCAGAAGCTCATTACAATAGAAGGGGGGGAAAATGTCATATATTAACTTTTCCAAAATTCAAATTATTTTCTTGTTTATTCTCCCAACAGTTGCAAAACATCATAAATAAAGCAGAGAGCTTAAAATACAGAGTAAATTTTCTTATTACAAAGAAAAGTCTGACACCATAGCCATTCAAATCAATAGAAAATCATCCCACTGGTTCTCATAGGGGGCAACATCAAGCCTATACAAAGCAAACAGTTTCCTAAAAGCAAGTAATTAAAAATATGACCCTCTTTTTTTGTTCTTTTTTTTTTTTTTTCTATAAATCTAAGTCCTTTGATGACCAATTATGGATTCAAAGATATGTTCATAATCACTGGGCTGGCAGGAATGATTAGTATGGACTTGAAGCACAGCTAAGTCTCACTTTAAAATAGCCAGCTGCAGTATATTACAATATATCCTGAAAGCCACAAACAAGAACAAACAGTACCAAAATATATAGTAAATTGAAAATACCTTCCCTCCCTTCATCCCTTTCTGCAGCTCCCATAAATAAGTAAATCACAGAGGTACCAAAGAAACTGGCAAACTAAGAGGTTGTTCATATAGCAAAGGATCTCTGCTGTGGGCAGCACTGTGCACTCCTGGACCCTGAAGCCATCTGTGGCTGTTGGGTGCTGTGGCAGCCTTCCTGCTCTAGTGCCAGGACCCAGGAGAAAAGGCAGGCATAGGAGTTTGCCCTTACCAGCTTAGCTGAAAACAGTTCAGGTACTTAGAGGGCATTACAAGACATGCCCTGTATTCCTCACTGAAGCATCAACAGTCCATTTGCAGTCAGGAGATAAGCTGATCTTTCAGTCTTATGAAAGGTGTCATCTTAATAATGTTAACTCTTCAGTAGTTATGGTTACACATCTAATCTTGGCTTTATGAACATATATGTGTGTGCCATATGTACCTGAACACATTCAGACTGGTGTAACTGGAAAGAGGCCTGCTGCTGCAGTTTGTTTAAGATGCAACATGATCAGAGCAGATTTGATGTAAGCTCTGTGTGGTGGAGTGCTCTATTGTCTACAAGAAATCATCTTCCCTTTGAGGCCTTACAACAGCAATGTTGTGTCTTCTCAAGGACTATTTCTCCTGTGGGATCTTAAAAAATGACACTGGTGATGAACTGGTACACTGGAGACAGTGCACTGAATTAGAGAAATTTGGTAGTTTGGAGTAGCAGGCAACTCCTGTGATGTTAGTATGTTTGAATAGAATAATAATGTGTGTCTTGCTATCTGGTCTAAAAAGAAACCAAGAGAAACCCAAATCTAATTACATATCCATCATTAAAGTGCTCTACATAGACTGCAGGGTACCAGCTGTAGTCTTGCAAAATTCACTGGAGACTTAGGACAAGATTCTGATAGGCTTTTCTTTCCCTTTCCCATGAGTGATGTTTCTTCACATAGTCTTTGGCCCTTCTTACAATTTCTCTCTCCATAATTGGGTCATTCAGCAACCTCTTGGACAGCACAACAAACTCCTAAAAAAGATAAAGAAAATAATCAATTAAAAGGTCCTTGAAGTTCTAATGATACTGAAATAGCTTGTATCTGTATCTTGATTTTGGTACAGCACTTTAACTGTGAACCAACAGATGCAGTTCAAAGTCATTTTTCAAGGTCAAGTACCATAATTTATTTATAAACAAGGATTAATAAATAATTTTCTTTATTATTTTATGCACCCCACCAACTGAGTCATGTGAAATCAAAGACAATCCCAAGAGTATTAAGACAAATATGAGCAACAAATTTAATGACACAAAAATTGTTTGCCTACCCAGGTGTTAGAAAACTAGGCTGGTTATAAATTAAATCATTCACCTGCATGGAGGACAACTGGCATCATTTGATTTTTGTCTCAGCTAAACTTGTATCTTATTGCTACTTCACTTAATTTTATGGTAAGGCTGAAAAACTCAATACATAAATCTAGTGACAGTGTAAAGATAAGAGCAAAGCATGCAGCAACAAGCTCTTCCAGAATAGTTGCATCTGGGCAGTTACAGATACAGCAGCATTAGCTCTACCAGCTCTGCAAAAGAGCCATAGATGAATTTCTTTTAACTTTACCTGGCAAAATAGACCTCACAGATTGCAACTGTTCCTTTGCCTGCTCCTCTGCCACTCTAATTTAGTTTTAGGAAGAGAAATTGCAAACTTCAAACATGTGAAAGGAGATTTGATGTCTGAACTAATCTATTCTGAGCAGCTGGTCAGCTTTCATAGACAACTTCCAATACTTCAGCTTAATTACAAATGTGCTCAGAACTTTGCAGAATAGTGTCTTGGTTCAGCTCAGAAAAGCAGACAGCTATTGTGACAGTGGAAAATTAAGATACTGCAGTGCTACACAGATATCATAGAATGGTTTAGGTTGAAAAGGACCTTTGAAGGTCACTTAGTCCAACCCCCCTGCAGTCAGCAGGGACATCTTCAACTAGATCAGTGCATGGTGACATGGGGGATGAAAAGGGTGGGAGAAGAGGATATATTATTGACACAATCTTTCAGCTATGAAAGGAAATATCACAAATAAAACCAGAGTTAATATCAACACTAGGTTAGCTAGCAAACTATACTTGGAAACTGAAGTACACAGTGTATATAAATGCATACACAGATAGAAAAACCTTTGCTTACCACAGAATCAATGTTGCTGTTGTAATGCAGATGATGGCTATGCATAATACATAACTGTAATGTGACCCCTGGGAAACACTGATATGTGAAATCACATTGAACATGTTATAATCACTGCTCTGGCTCTCACTGACAAGACAAACTATCAATATATGCATCACTGCCATGGAATTCACAGAGTGATGCACAGGAGTTCTGTTGGAAAGGTTTGTAACTAGGTAATAAAATAAGATGATTTTCATATGTGCATATTAGCCACAACCTCTTATTTTACATAAGATCTGTACTGCTTGTAATCTTTGCTCTGCCCACACAGCCCTGAAAGAGCAGCCTCTGGAATAGCCACGAGGGCCACCACATGCTTCACATCTAGCCTGCTTTCCATCCACAGCTACCTTCCATTCAGGTATGTGCTAATTCAAGTAGTGTCTTCAGCTCCTTACTTGGGACCCATGTGGTCTGAAGAGGCTGTTTTCTGAGTGCTTGGGAGACTCTCCCTGAAGAAGCTAGGTGAGTCTGGTCTAGAGAGGAACCTGAGGCTGTGTCTCTGTCTGTCAGGCAGTGCAGATACAGTCAATGACTCCAACTTTACAGACACCTTCTTTTCCTTCCTTCACGTCTGCCAAGAATAGAGAACAGGGAGGGTGGGAAAGCCTTACATGACTTAATGCTGGCTTCAGCCAATCTCCTCTCTAACCACAGTAATAAATACTTTTCACACTGAACTGCATTCCAACTTTAATTTTATGCTCCTGTGGAGGATTTTATTTGAAGTAATGTTTTAAAATAATTTATGTAAATTACCTAAGAACAGAAGCAACAATGTAACATTTCTTGACAGGTAGTGCTATTAGCATGCTCTTAAAATGTGGCTGTAGAGGACCACAACTTGGAAACATGTAAATGATAGAAGAAATGAGCTCCTTATTCACAGTTACAGTACTTAATGCTGAGGATAATTTTAGGAAAATGCCAAACTGAGTCCAAAGCATAAAAGTTGAGAAACTGCAGGAGAGAGAAAAAGCAAATGGAAAAATACCAGGAGACAGAGAATAAGGACTTCCCAGCCTTATCCCTGCTTCTTCTGCTAATCAGATGTGACCACCTACAAGTCACTTGCAATCTGACTAGAAGCCAATGGGAAGATTCACTATGACTTATCTGGGTTTTGCCTCATACCCTTCCAGCAGCTGGCTTAGCTTGTTTTCAGTTTTGGATGCTCAGCTTTAGATACCAATAACTTCATTTTTCAGGTGTCTCCCTTAACTACAACTGACTGGCATTTCAGTTGCAGTTTTGTGGGAAGCCTCAAGCATGGGCTCCCACTTGCAGAGCAGAGACATTCAGAACTCAGAGCTCCTCCACAAAATGAAGCATTTATTTTTTCTTTTCTAGAAGCCTCTGATATACAAACTACTTACAGTGTGGTAAAATGTCTGTTTATCAGTTGTTATGCTGTAAGTATTTGTGCAAGTGATATTTGCACTAATATTTGTGCCCTCATATTTTGTTGTAGATCTGAGGTAAGCTTCACTTTTGGTGAAACAGAAGCAAAACTCTTCATTATGAAAATTACTTTTCAGGTTTCAGGTATGCATTTCAGCAGCCAAAATGAAGGAGGTGAGATGCATACTAACTCACTACCTGGAGGACATCCATATTTCTAGTAAGCCTTTTGCTCATATACTTAAATGGGTATAATTACTACACATCACAGAAAAAACACAGTGTAAAAGTACCTCAGTAGTTAGCCACTACCCTTAAAAAACAGAGGAGAAGCTACTCTTCCATACATCCACAACTGATATTACAGCTGTTCTTTTTATGGGTAGTACTTCACTTCAAACACAGGCATTTTTCAACAGCAATATCCATAATACATTCTTTTCCTGGTAAATTGACCAGTCATCTTTAAAGAAAATGTCAGCTTCTTTATGTAGTACCTAAAAGAAATTCTGTACAATTTTTTTTTGAGAAATCCAGAAATACAGCTATGTGGGAGATAAAGCTAGAAAATGAAGGGAACTGAATAAACAGACTGATTTTTTTTTTTTTTTTTAGTACTCCTTCAAATACTGCAAGAACCATACTGGTGCCATAGCTCACACATAATGAAAATAAGATGTATGCTTAATATATTATTTATATAAGGAAAGTAAGTCTGCAATTAAACCATTTCATATCAGCTTCAGCAGATAAAAGAACATGATTCTTAAACAACAGAGAATCAACCTTAGGGAAGGCAAATGACAGATGTAAATTCAGAAGAGCAACAGATCTACCTAGTGGCAGGCAAAGCTCAGAAGTTAGCTAGCACATTTGTGTACTTCCCAGGGCAATGGGCCAGTATTTGTAGGGGAGTATAAACAGTGATTGCTGGCACTGCCAAAAAAATGCAAATTAGTTTATTCAATGTGAAGGTTCAAAGGTTTAAAAACTTCAGCTATATTTTGGCTTGAAGCCCTGATAGAAATGGCATTGGCCCACATTTGGCAGAGGAGACCAATGTGCCTTCAATGTATTGTTGCCCAGGTTCAGCTAAGCTGCCATTCCCTCTTACCACTTCAAAAGTTGTCTCTGCTCACAGTAGTCTTTCCAGGTCCTGCTCTCTCTCAAGCTCTGTTTATACTTGGCCCCTCTCTTATTGGCTTCAAAGATTATTTAGCTCCTTCTGTTTATTTAGCTCCTTCTGTGAGCTTTTATATATGCTGAACATATAATTTTGAACCTTAGGATGCTGAATAACAATTTGTCTTCCCTTTTAACATAGTTTTGCATTATTTATCACCCTATTCTTAGCTCTTCTTTTTTTTTAGTTTGGGTCCCATTAAGTCAGTGTCAAATATTCTATAAACTTGCAAATTCAAGTAGTGGCTGGATCAAACCATGATTTAAAAGTAGCGTGCAGAGATGATGCAGTGCCAAGGACAAAGCATTTCATCACTGGCACTTCAACATTAACTGTTTGTCTTGAGTGATTGGCAAGGCTTTTGCTATTTCCAGTCATGAAGCCTCAGCCTAAATGCAAATGGTTAATGGCAACTACAGTTATGCACAAAATTTCATACTTCCTTGTAAACCACAAAAGCCCACTTGCAGCAAGAATAGAAGAAAACTAACAGCATTCACAATTTAAATCAACTCTTATTGTATAAGTCAAATGATATCCCTCTAATTTAGCTTTCAAAAGATCAGAAAGTCCATAGACCAGACAAAATAGTTCATTCCTAAGCTGACTGCATTGTAAAGCTTTTCCTCCTCAGATCAGTAGCATCTTGAAACTAAGCAATGCTTTCTACTCTGGACCTGTGATGTAGTCTGGCTCATCACAAGCAGATAGGATACACTAAACTTAGCAATGAAAATTTCTTTGACATTTTCTAATATGATATCTAATATAAATATAAAGATATCTAATATCTTGGGTGGCCCAAATTCTTCAAGACAGAGACAGACCTTTCCAAGCACCTGGATACAATGCTAACAAAGAATCACACAGAATCACAGAATATTAGGAGTAACCTCTCTGTATGATTGAAAGCATTTTCTCTAACTAACCTGATGCAGTGGAGGTTACAGCAGAAAATAGTCTAACAGATACTTAAGATGTCAAAGTAATCAGAGTAACAAAACCCAGAACCTATGTTTTCCTATCCCTAGTGTCAGATTGAATCTTCTCAGGCAGCATTCAAAGTGCCATGGGCAAACTGTTCCAATGAGGCATGCTTCAAAACTGTAAGTGTTCTAACCTAATTGCATTTCTTGGAGCTAACATAACTCTCAACCTGGGACAGACTGTGTACAATGGTTCAAAACTGTACTTGATATGGTTTGGGGAGATAGGGAACAAGACTAACTGGTTACTTTATCTTTAAAACTACAACTGCTAATAATTGTCATTCTAAGCTCACCTCTGTAAGAAGAAAGTTTTTCAACAACCCTGCAGTGGGATTGGAGCATTATCCTCTCAACGTTTTCCTGACCCATTTGCAAACTTTGCTAGTTTATGCATTATCTGGCACCAATGAAAGTATAAAAGGGCTTTTGGAAATGAGATACAATTGCTGGGTATACCCAGAGAGCAGGGATATTACTTTCCTTTCTAAGACAAAGTAACTGCACAAACAATATTTGTACTGGAATCACTAATACCTAGGAGTATGATAACTAATATGGCAATGCAGGTTACCTTCTTCACTTAAAAGAGATACTGTGAACTTCTGAGATAGAATAACAGCAAGAAGGAGGTCACCAAGTAGCAGCAAAATAAGGGGGGTTCTGATCTTTGGCATACTATGTTGCAGAGAAGATAGCTCAGACAGAAGGGACTTACATAAACTAAAATGATAGCATTCTAGACATATTTACAGCCTGTGACTCTTGTTCTGATAGAAAAGAAAGTACTTAGCCATTTGTACAGAGTCACTGAGGTCACTGGGACTACTGTGCTTAAACTTGCCCTTTCCTGAGTGAGGAAATATAAGGTATATTTTTAATTGATCTTGAATTCCAAATAAACACTTGCAATATAGAATGCTTGGAGATCACAGAAGAGGCTTCTTACAAGAATGTATGAGGAAGCTAATTTGGTCTCCTATGAATAATGTATTTGAATTCCAAGCCAAACATAACTTGCATGTTAAGAGAAACAACAGAATGTATCCAAATTAATATCAGGAGCCATAAATCTGTGTTCAACATGATCATATGTGCTTGAAGCTTTGAAGCAGCATATGGAAATCAACGAGCTTTATGCAGGGAATACATCTACAAATAATTTTGCAGATAGCTTTACATCTTAGCCTGGAAGTACCCCATTTCCAAAGGATATTACAAGAAGAGGGAATACTTCCTCAACAAAATAAACTCCAGAAGATAAAAGCAATTTTTTTTTGTAGAAACCATGGGAAACATTGAATATTCCAGAAGAAAAAAAAGAGGAGAAATCAAAAGCTGAAAGAATATTTCTATTAAATAAACCTCCTAAACTAACTGAGAGAATTCACCTTCCTGAAACACAACTTAATAGGTTGCATTAATCACACACACTCCACAAAGTAAATAAATAGGATATGTTTTCTACTTCACAAAATCATCAGATAGACTATTCTAGTAGGTTTTTTTTTTTAATCTTGAGCTGGATAAAGACACTAAGGGACTCTGTGTCTAAAAGTCACCTTCCAGAACATATATAAGAGCAAAGCTATAATCCAAGAAAATAGACTGAAATGAAAGTTTCCAGTATTTAAATATGGGCAGTGTTCCCTCTCCCCCCACTCTTACTTATCTTCACAGAAACTCCATTCTAAGACTTTACTTATATTTAGGCATTAATTATTTTCTGACTAAGCAATATCTTGGACCTAATAATTCTTTATATTAACACTCACTGCTAGAAATTACAGATAAAATATTATCTAAAACTTCAGGCTCATAGTTCTCCTTTGGTTGGCTACTGCTTGTCTAATATGAGGTGGTATTTCAGTTAGTATTGAAGAGAAATACAACATATGCACAGCATCTCTTCCAGGGCTCGTTCAAGAAACCTTCAAAACTGAAGTGCAACAAGTTGCTAAGGCCCCAGCCCCATTCAGAAGCAGGCTCTACAGCAGCACAGCCTAGACAAACATTCAGCAAGGCTGACACCTAGTAAAACTTTAGTGAACTGCAAAGTGAACGTGAGACAGCAGCAGAGCTTCGAGAAAGGCAGTCTAACACCCAGGTTTCTAGGAGAGGCTGAGAAAAAAGGCAAGTTTCCAGATATACCCAAGCATGTAATGGAAAATGAAGCTAACCTTTGGAACAGAAAGGTCTAAGGATTTGTTTGTTTTCTTACCTGGGGATCTGAAAACAGCAGTCCTGTTTCCCCATGTTTTATTATTGCTGCATTCCCAGGAATGTTCCTTGCCAGCACTGGAGTATCTAAATCCATTGCCTAGAGGAATACAGGAAAAGGAAACAACAGTTTATTAGGATGAAGGGATTTTGAGATGTTAATGGCAACATTTTAAAAATGAAAAGCAGAAACAACAACCCAAACTCCTTTCCCATGGCTCCAGTATTTTTAGTTGAAAAAAATACCATGTCTAAGGTGATCTTCTCTATGGAACTTCTCTGAAATGTTTTGGTGTGGGTTGGGGTTTTTTTTGCTAGTCTTGTAACATATTACCAGAAGCAGTCCATCCAGGAAGTCAGTGGGCAGCTGCATCATCCTTTGTTCTTTTCCATCTCAAAGTATGCAGTTTGTTTTCCATTGGAAACCCCTGATCAATTGCAAGCTTGATGAGGATAAAATTTAAGTGCAGATCAAAGGTTGTCACTGTAACTCCTACCATTATTTGGCACAGATGAGATTAGTTCATAGCACAAAAAGCTAGTTCTCCCCAACTAAGAATCTGTTCTTTTGTTCTATTAAAACACATTTTTCCATAGATTTTTTCTATAGCAATGGATGGTGGCAGTTCAACAACAGTGAAGGTGATTTAGCTCTTTCTCCTCAGTTCTGATTTCTATGGGTCTTACAGGACTCTGAAAGGAGTTTTTCTTTTGACAGCATCTGTTACTATATCCTGCCTTGGACTTGAGTGTTCAGGGACTGCAGGAAAGTATGCAGTGATGCAGCTTCTGACTGAACTATACCAAGGAGAAGAGAGAAAAGGTTATGCTTTCAGAACACATTTTGCTTTCAAAACATATTAACTAGAAAGCTACTGGTCTGGGATTCCTCAGAGACCAAGGAATGCATCTACAGAAGTAGGATTTGATTCCACAGAAATTACCAGCTCGTTGCTTTATGTATTTATTCATTTATTTGTATATATAATGTATGTGTGCATCTATGTATATACCTAAAAAAAAAGGAAAGGAAGTGTAGGGTCTCAGGATGGTAGCATTTCAGCTTACCTATAGAATTAGGGGCAGAAACACAGCACAGCATCCATTCAAAGCTAGTAAACAATTTCCAAGAGACCTAATGCCTGGCAACTTTAAAAAAACATGGCTTAGATGTTGGAGTACCTAGTGTGCAAACCTTGGCCACTCAGCTCTGCTACTCATGCATCTCCTGATCTGAAACTTCAGTTACTATTGGTGAATTTGGAAGTCTTGAAATGCACTGACTGTAAAACCAGAAAAAAACCACAACCCTCATACTGTACAATTATCACAGTGTCAAACAAGAGAAAGAAATTCACTCCCCCAAATCTTCAATCTGTTTCACACTGATTCCCTGTCACTTCAGAGTGAATGCATTTTTAATTGCTGTCATTACACTCCTGGATGGGAGCAGTTTTGCTTCAGTCTACAAAGTGAGAAAACAAAATTCCAAGGAGAAAACCATCAATTTTTTTTTTTACAGTTTGGGCAAAACTGCAGACAAAAATACCCTGGCTGCTAATGTACAGAACCAGTGATGTTTTGAACAGTGAGTGGCTGCTGTGACTTAGAAACATGTCTTAATAGCTTCAAATATTCAGAAAAAACACTGTTTAAATCACCACTGCAGATGAATTCCCCCTGGACATAGAAACTCTCTTGTCCTTCTGGTATGAACTTCTGCTTTGCATAAATAATAATAACCCTTAATGACATCACCTGTTCTACAGTTATATCAGAAACTACTGGCTCAGCTGGAGGTAATTCAGCCAGATTAATGAAGCAAACACAAATCAGAATAAATAAATGGGAAATATAAAATCTACAGACTAGATTTCTGAATTTATCTAAGTTACTGAGATACAGATTTTTTAAAGTCATTTTTGGCAAGAGAAAATACAGCTGATGGTCATCCACAAACTGTCATTTGGTCTAACTTCACTGTTAAACAAAACAAATCCATTTTCCAATGGTTGATTTACCAAAACACACACTGACAGTGTCTACTTTTCAGTAGAGCAAAGTTCATAGATCTTCAAAGTACACCCAGGAAAGGAGTGATAGCAGTGCCTGCTCTGCCTGACAGGGTTTGAATCTGCAGGTTGAGGAAGCTGCTTTTGGCTGTAATTACCCAACTACAGACTTCACCTGGGGGTTCCCACAGAAGCATCATCTCCAAGAGAGATAGAATATCTGATTCAGCTCTTTTTCAGCCTTTCCTATTGACAGGCTGAAATGCCTTTGTGTGCACTCTGCTGGCTGTTGACCTCATTCAAATGCATTCAGTGAACAGGGAATGAAGATATTTTACTTGAACTTCTGAACTGAAAATCAAGAGCTTGGTCGTGGCAGTGAAATGTGCCAGCATTCATTGCCACCTGCCTAAAGCACTCTCCTCACCTCTCTGTATTTCTCCTTTTAAAAACCAAACCTGTAAGAGAATTTCAGGTCTGCCTACTTTCCAGACAAGCAATTGTCCGTGCAGGGGAAAGAGCACCATCATAAAAACAGAAAGAAAGAATGAATGAAAGAAGAAAACACACAAAATATAGCAAAATCACCCCAGGATTAGCAGTTGGAAGTGCCACCAGCCCCCCAAAAACCTGCAAGACAGAGAGGAGTTTGGATTCAAGCATGTCAGTCACAGTGAACAGTGGGCAACGTGCTGCACAGTGGGCTGCACATCAACAGTGATTGTCAGCTACATGTGTGGGGTGGCCTGGGACAGGTATGTGCTGGACTGTGCTTCCTTAAACATTGCTGTGCTGCAGTTTAGCTTGGACTGTAGTGCATAGTGCAAAGTAAAATTGTCTCAGGATAGGTTCATTCACTGCTATCTCTGACTGCTCCATAGTCAATGATTCATTGAAGCTGATTACTAAGTTTATATTTAATTTTCCATAATTTCTGTAGTCTAAAGGGAAAGACATTTGTTCTGTCTCATAGAGTTGGAGGGCAGTAATTGCTGCATAAGAAAACTTTCAGGCCCCAAAGCACATAGGTACCAATGAATTATAACTACTGAAAGCCAGAACAGATGGCCAAATACAGAAGATGAGGGGCTGCCTTTATAGCAGCTAGCCTTAAACAAATGGATTGGGCTGTAAATAATTACTGCATGAAGTGGCTTAGAATTTAATTTAGATACTTGGTCTATTTTTAAGCAGTAAAAAGAATCATTTGCATTGTTGAAGATATGTATAATTTACTGACCTTGGTTCCACAAATAATAGCATAAAGCAACATTTTAGTCCATTGGCCATCTGTTTTGTTACATTATTCTGACTGCAAATGTGTTTTATTGCTATTTCAGAAGGATGCTGGGTGTAAATTTCAGCTTTGGAAGCATGTTGCACAATAAGCATTTCTAACCAGCAGTATAAGGCTGAGAGAGCAAATATAGGTTTTAGTTCCTATTCTGTTGTCTGGATTGTCCCTAATATTCTTCCTCCTGGCCTAGGCAACTTTCTGTTGGCCTCTCTAATTTTACTGCTCTACAACATCCCTTCTTTTTTTTATTTTTCACTTTTTTATAGTTTCCACTATTCAACCACAAGGCAAGATAGGACTCACTCTTTCTGATTAGCTTTTTTCCCCACTCCTTTCCCCCCCACCCCCCCAACTCACTGGCACTCTCAGGAAATAAATCAGATTGATTTTTGGTCAGTTGTTAAGTGTGTAGTCCTAAATGGAATATGTAAATGGTGAGGAGGAGGTTACAATGACTTAACTTTTACCTCTCTGGGTCACTGACTGGCTGTGAACAGTGTGGTACACTTCATTTCATCTCAACCACCAACCATAGAAAATTTGTCTAGGCTGCCACACTGACAAGTTTGGAAATGTCACACTCTGTAGTAATTGTTGTTTATAGAGTATTGTTGCTGTGAAACAGCATCTGCTTCCACCTCTAAGCACTGGCATTTTACAAAGGAAATTACCATCATCTAACTTCCATAATTCTTACAGTGCTCACTTAGTTCTTACTTACATGGATTTTCAGGTGCGTGGGGAAAAAAGCATGCTGGGAAAGCAGCATGTGATTGCTCATTAGAAACAGAAATAGGAGGTTCATTAAGACAAACAATCTAATAGTTTCTGTGATCTTCTGAGATGATCATGAACCAACATTCAGCAGTCACTGAAAAAAATGGAAGCACAAAGAACTTCCACTTTAAGTACATTTAATCTTTTCCTAGAAAGTATTTGATACTAAGCAGTGCCCTACTTTCAGAGCTACCAAATAAACCTGGTTAGTAATTTTCAATACTGATGGCAAAAAAAATATTTAACTGAGCATGTCATTAATTCATTAATCATTTCAGAATTAAATAACCAAATACAGACCTGAGATTGCTTTTTGAAAGGATGTGAAAATAAATGAAAGTCTATTCTAGCAACATCCTAAGGAAGTGGATGTTGAATTGAGAATAGCAACAACCCCAGAGAATCAGAATGATTCATGTGTCTCAGGTCTGTATTGTTAACAGGATTGATAAAATTACATTCTGTCCTTTAAAAAGAATAAACAAAGCATAAAACCCTGTCAATTCAAGGAAAGACCACTTGCATTAAGAAATAGTTTAGTTTAGTCTTTGCTAGCTTTGAAACATGTTGACACACATTTGCAGGGATAGAAGGTGACTTCAGATTCACTGTAACCTCACTGAAAGACCTGACTGCTAATATGCAATTACCTCCAGAATTGCAGCAGACATCCCCTCTGAAGTAGAGCTGTTCACCACAGCAAAGCACCTTTTCACAGCAGCATGAAGATCATCTTGTGACATCTCCTGTAATAAATGTACTCCAGGTGCCCTAGAAATAAAATGCATACAAACAAGACACCTCCTAAGAACATGCTCTAACAATTCTTCCTAAAAACTTAGGGCAATGATGGAAGGTGGTCAGAGCAATTCAGGCATGGTTCTGATGTTAACAACCTCTTGGCCATGGGTAAGGCACTTTGCTGTGTTTTGGTTAGCTTTCTAGCTGTAAGTGTGGTTATAAAGTCAATAGAGTATACATTGCTACTGGCTACTTCATTGTCTGATGTTATGGAGTTTTACAGTTGACCCCTTAACACCATGCTGTTAACCACAATCAGTCTCAGAACTGAAGGAGCTGAGTTCCATGGATAGGGGTGCAGTTTTCTCTTAAAGAATTTGTGCAGTGTAGGCAGGACATATGCAGAGATTTAGGGAAAACACAGTTTAAATACTTAGGGCAATAGAGCTTGATCATCAGAATGGCCAACTACAGGAGATGGTGACTTTTCAGATGCTGGTTCTGGGGACAGAATGTGGTTCTGAAAGATCTCTTCCACTTCCTCTTTTATTATAAGCACTCTTCTGTTCTGAATGTTTACACTTCCACTGTCCTCATCCTCCTAAGGTTAATCAAGGTCCATCGAGTCAAGGGTGAGAACAGGGTAATGAGGTGTTCAGTCTCAGGTGATGTGAGTGAGATCCTTAAGACTGGTGAGCATTTCTGAAAATCCAGCATCTCATCTACTTGATCAGCCTGTTCCTGCCTCCTTAAGCTCAACATGAGACCACCAAGCCATATGGAAACACAAGTGCATTTGACATGAAGAGCAGCTCCCTGTCAAATAGACTTCATTAAACATTGCTTTGCTGATTGTGCAGTACCATCCAGCTTCTCTAGACATAAATAACTATGTCAACTGGAGTATATATGCATGATTACAGGAGTTATGTTTCCCATCAATAACCTGATGGAAAACAAAAAAAACATTATAATTTGCTCCACAACTGGAATTGCAAAACATTTTATGCAGATTTTATTATCAAGTATTATCAATCAGAGATAACATGGCTGTTGTGTTCAAGTCAGACAATTCTAAAAGTTCTTCAGACACATACAATAATCTTGTCTCTCTAAAATTTATATCCTTCAGCCAAGAAGCACAGAAACCATGGCCAGAAAAAAGCTATGCAGGGTTACCTTGCCCACCTACTCATTTACCCACCAACAGCAAGCATGGAAACTCTTGCAGAAGCCAGGATGAAAGAAAGAATAAAAAGTCCCAAAAGACTAATGAATATAAATCACACTAAATCAGATGTGATTTAGCAGAAAATATGAAGAGATCTACTGGTTATTCTAAACAGTAAGATCTGTAGAATACTTAGTCTGAGGATGTTACATGCCAAACAGAACACATTTGTTATGTAGAGTTGTGCATGGATGTTTATTTGCAGATACAAAAATAAAGCATTTATGCAAATGGTTTTAAAAGTTAGTTAGCCAACAGCTTTCATTTGGAGCAGGTAGAAGACAACATAAAACTTCTTACCTTTTCACTTTTTCCTTAACTTCAGCTGTAAAAACTGGATCAACCTAGAAAGAAAAAGACACACAGGTACATGGCACTGCTTTAGCCCTGGAGCATATGTTTGAAATACCCAGAACAGAAAAATAAATGTTAGCACATTTTTTACTAAAATATTTAAATGAATGAATGTGCTGAGCTTCACAATCATCCCCCAGATCTATAATTTGGTGGTTACATTTGATTCCCAGACAAGCTGTCACTGAGTGNGGGGGTAAGTGCACAGTACAGCAGAGTGTGGATCAGCAGCTACTCTGCTCTAAACCTGTAAGTGACTGCACAGCTTTGGGCTACTGTCAGAAGGGGAGGTTCCATTTCTTCTCCCCTGACATCCCTCTGGCTGCAGGTTCTAATTAGAGCTAGATCTATTTAACATGAATGACTGTTTTCAGATGACTCTGCTAAGGATAACACGATTCAAATGACCGATTTGACAACTTACTGTCTAAGTGAAACACAAGGCACTGATATGCCAAGCAATTGTCTCTCTCTTGATGCATGGAGTGAGTAATGTGAGGAAGGAAAGGAACTTTTCAGGCTTTAGTTAACACAGGAACTCTCTTGCAAACTGGGACAGTCAGGTAGCTGTCATGCACTGATAGAAACTTTAG
Organism: Galbula dea; assembly: GCA_013399015.1. Taxonomy (NCBI): domain Eukaryota; kingdom Metazoa; phylum Chordata; class Aves; order Piciformes; family Galbulidae; genus Galbula; species Galbula dea. Next base: position 3,339,072 of record VWZX01009108.1, on the reverse strand, counting down.
TTTGAAGACTAATAACCATAAATTTCTAAAATACAATCTAACATGAAGCTATGCTACAGTTATCAGAAAGCTGTCTAAGCTGGGCAATTAACTCCAGCAGCTTCATTTATGAAAGCTTAACTATGTTTGCTATTTTCATTTAAGATGATAAAAGAAAGAAACAGAATTTGGAAATCATAGAATGTCCCGACTTGGAAGGCAGCCACAAGGACCATTGAGTACAAATCCTCTCTCTGCACACAACAACCCCCCCCCAAAAAAATCACACCATGTGTCTGAGAGCATTGTCCAGATGCTTCTGGAATTCTGTCAGGCTTGGTGCTGTGACTACTTCCCCAGGGAGTCTGTTCCAGTGTTTCACCACCCTCTGGGTGAAGAACCTTTTCCTAATATCTTAATAATCCTTAACTAGACATGAAAAACAAGACTAGAGTGTTTTTATTAAGGCTGACTGACTATATTTGATTCATTTGTGACAGAGTGCACAGTATGCAGCAGTTCTAAGTACCAGGAAAAAAATGGCTTTTTTTTTAATGCATGTTAATACTTGGGTTTGGGCTTTTTTCAGATGATGAGATATAGAGAACACTGACAGAGCATTTTAGAAAACAAAAGGTCAGACTTTATGACTGTGTATTTTCAACACAAAATTAATTATTTCATAAAACAAAGCTTCATAAATTAAAAGATTCAAGGTAGTTGCACTTGGGCATGAATTGCTGTGGAAGGCAAGAAAAATAAAGGCTTGTATAACTGCTTAAGAAAGTATTTTTGGTAACAGCAGGGATGAAAAATCAAGTGCCCTTTCCTGAAGCACGACCTGATCTTGCTGACAGAGGATGATACAGATCCATACAGTAAACCAGCATGTCATGTCACAGGTTCCTTGGATATTTCATACTGAACTTCATAATTGCTATTTCTGCATAAATATCTTTTCAGCTTTCCCCCCAAAGTACTGGTTTGATGCTGAGTTCCTCTCATGAGGAACTATACTTTGTTTCCATTAAAATCAATGGAGTACTTGCAAGTGATCTAATGAGCTGTAGGATATGGTCCTTTGCTCTTCTACCTTTAAAAGGATGAGGAAAACTACAGACTATGATTCATAAAATTTGTAAGAGATTAATTTCTATCCCATCTACTTCTGTAGAAGCCAAGAAATTGCCCTCTGCTTCATAAATAGAAGAATCCTTTAAGCTGTATTCTTCTATTGGTGGATATTCCAAGAAGCCTGGCCTGAATATGATAATTCAGTTAAAATACTACTTTCAGGATGGGTGTAGCAATGACTTGGAGAAGTGATCCCCCTGAGCTACATTTAGGAACTTGAGGGGGCACAGTTATCTAACCACAGGCTCAATATAACAGAAATTAGATACAACATAAGCTGTTCAGCAAGTTGGAAAGGCACTTAGGAGATGTGAATGCTTCCAAAGCCAACTGAGGATGGCAGGGTGCCTAGGAACTCAGCACAGCCTCAGAAAAATCTATTGAAAAGAAAGTAACTTCCACCCATAATGTCTCCATGATCCAGTTCTACAGGTAGAGTGTTTGTGGCCACATTTTGTTACCTGTTAACACAGCAGGCAAATAAATCATCAGTTACCTACCATGGTTTTTTTTTTTCATCCAGAGGAAAAGCCTTCAGAGAGCTGCAAATTTCATCACTTTAGCAGAGCTCAGAGGAAAGCAGCTTACATTGTACAAATAGTTTCTCTCAGAGCAGATGAGATAAGATGACACAGAAAGGGGAGTGGGCACATAGCAAGAAACCACACCTAACAGGACCAGATATGCTATTATGGAAGCTCTGCTCTGCTGACAGGCAAAGAAACATCTGAGACATATTTGACAGTGCTGAAAATCACAGATCAAAAGCTGCACAAAGATGAAGGTGCCTTCTAAGCACAGGGCCTACCATGATCAAAATGTAGGAAATCTCCCATAAACACACTGTATAAAATTGCTGTCATCTAAAAATTAACTGAGGCAGAAGCAATGGTCCAGAAACATCTTCATTATAATGCTGAGACTACTTGGCCCTCTAGGCTTTGTAGGGAAAAATAGGTCTTAGTACATTTAATGTTCTGGCAGAGTATCACCAGGGGTACTACAGAGTGACAATCTGTATCTGCAAGTGTATTCGATGCAGATAGGAAGAGTTTGCTCAGTTGCTGGGGTTTGTGAGGGTTTGACAGCATCCCTGTTGCTGGGGTTTGTGAGGGTTTGACAGCATCCCTGGGAAAGGAATCAGCTTTGTTCACAGCAGCAGGTGACCCCCACATCACAATTTTCATCTCATCGATTGCTGAAGAGGCTCAGCAAGACCAAGCTTCCCCTACAACTGAAAACACAACTCATGCCTGCAGTGCAACACAATCTGCCTGCAGCAAATGGACCAGAATGATAAGATCCTTCTGAACATACCAAACTCAGCCATACTACATCACCTTTTCCATGTCCTAAAGGCTTAAGGAAATTCAATGTCTCCTGACTTAATGTATAGCTGCTCTACTACTGCAATTTTGGACAATTAACAACTTGTAAAAGATAGGGTTTTAATTCAGCTAAAACAATTTGGCACCTAGGATCTAAATTAACAAGATATCATGTCTAAAAGAAAGATTTATAACCTTTTTAAGAAACATTGGAACAGGTCATTTCACCATTTCTAACTAAAGTTTCATTTTCAGGGAGTTTTCCTTGAAGAAGAAGCAAATGAAGGGTTAGAAGAGTTGTCAGGTTAATGGTAGCAGTAGCTCTTACCTTTAAAAATATCTCAGTGAGTAGGACACTTATTTAGGATATGGCTGGTAGAATTTCATATTCCTCAGCAGGCTAAAGAATTTGAAATTGTATCTTTGTCTCCTATCTCATTTTCCTAATTATCTGTGGAGGCAGTTATTCAGCTAGAACTGTCTCAACAGGCACATAAAGAAGTTGGACAGAGGAAAAATAGCTGTCAATAGAAAACACTACCATCACAAACACAGCAACAGTCTGTACTGTCTACAGGACCAGTTAAGATGACTCAGAGAGTACAAAGGGGCCTTGAAGAAGTTGCCCAACAGACAAACTCAAGGTTTGTGGCCTCAACTTTTAAGAATTTCATCAGGTTCTATTCTTGGAACACAGAGCTGCTGAAAATTAGCTATTGCTTCAATTTTATTATAGAAATGAACAAAAGGAAATCTGGCAGAAGAGATAAATGGTAAAAACTTTACATTACACAAGACCCAAGCCTACATTACTTAGATTGCACTATTTGAGACAATCATGCATGGCAAATGCAGAGAAAAGGTTTATAATCTTATGGAAGGAAAGCAGAAAATACTGTGTGGGCCTTTGTTCTTTATATTCTTAATATAAACCTAATGTGTAGGGTTTTTAATATTAACAATAAACAGGACTTGCTTCACAGATAACAGCACTGATCTTCATAAGATTCTGTAGTTTGAGAAGTAACATGAATAAGAAAAGTGCAGCTAAATACCAACAGAGCTGAGAAGTATTTTCATCCTTTAGCAATATTTTAGTACTGTGGGAGAAATATGGGTTTAAAATGTTTTAGGGAGGTTCAGGCCTTGATCCCACCTATGTCCCACCACAGGCTTATTTCTGGTAGCTTACTGGAAAGATGTTAGCTTATCAAAAAGTGAAGCATATTTAAAAAGATGCCTCATATGTTTTAGATCCTCACTGGAGGCAGCAAGTACCTCTTCTGACTCTAAAGCACAGCTTCATTACACTTGCTCTCAATTTGCCTTCCACATCAGTTCACTTCCAAGTCATTTTGTGCATTAGCATGGAAAAAAAACTTGCAGATAAAATAAAAATCTCAAACCAGATTTTAAAAATGAAATCTTATGGCCCAAAATTTACAAAGAAGAAAACCAAATGAGAAAATAGAAAAACAGTTCTTATTTGCCCATTCATATCCTCTTTATTTTCCCATAAACCAGACTGCCTGCAAGTTTGCAGGCTCACACCAAGATGAATCAGAGATGAGATATGCAGAGGGACACAAACACATTACCCAGATGAAACAGGGAAGGTTTTAGTACCCTTTTAGCATCAGCAAGAATTTGCTTCCTATGACAGTTGCCAACTCATACCTTTTCCACTGGTTAGCTTAAAGCTCCAGGCTGCCTTTTCAAGACTCCTGCTGCTGTGGATACACATGTAGCACAACTGATTTCTTTCTCAAAAGTCTGCAATTAGTTTTGTTAGGTTAGTGTAAAATATCTTCCCTGACACAGGCAACATCCTGGAAACAGAAGCAGCAAGGAGAGTCTCCCTGCAGCTCCAACTGGTCCCTGTGGAGGGCTGTAGGAAGCTGTGGGAAGGAATCTCATTTTGCAGAGAATTAAAAGAAGCACTTCAGTAGCATCTTTCCAGCTCTACCTCCCCAATTTACTGTGTAGTCACTGTTGTTGAGGATCTGGCCCACAGCAAATACTGTGCTAGTAAATATTTAGGTTGGATATTGGTTAGACTGAGGTTAGGGAAAGATTTCTCTTTCTCTCATGCTTCTGAAAAGAAACTTGCATTTTGTAATTTTGCACTTTTTCAGCACTATGCTTAACAGAAATAATAAGAACATTTACATGTTCATGGATGGTTCCTTTCTAATGGCCTCAAGTTTCTGCAGGTACAATCAGACAGATCTCAAAGAGGAAATAACTGGAAACAATAGTGGATACTCAAACACCAAGTTTTAAGAGACCACTAGAGAAAAAAGAAAGATTGGCAGAAAAATTATGCAGATTTAGTCAGCACCACCTTGCCTCTCAGTTATCTGTATTCTAGGCTTTAGTGCACTCAGATTCTAAATGTGAAAGAATTTCCTGAGGTTTTTTGCCAGCTCAAGCTCTGTCCTTGCTGTCTAGTGTCAGACAGAAACCTGATGTCATTTTGCACATTGCTGACAACTGTTAATTGTGTACAAAGTGAGACTACCAGAAACGGCATCAAAATCTAAATGGAGTGGAATAAAGAGGCAGTCCTCCACAAGAACAAGAGAACTAAGAATAGGGATAATGAGCATCTGATAGCACCTTCACAGTGTTAAAAATCCTCATTAACAACACTTGCTAAAACAATTCTTCTAGATGGCAACCGTTGTCTTTCAAAATGTTTGATAGGCTCATTTCTAATCTGTTCATATTGAAATGGCACTTGTAAGAGTTCACATTTTTAGTACTTTCTGATTCTCTAAAAAATGTTGTACTACCCTGTATAAAAACAGAAGGCAATATGAGAATCCAAAAATTTTGATACCTTCTTTTCTTTAAATGTTCTTCCTGTAGTCAAATGAACACTAAATGTTTTGTTCTGAGACCACTGTAGATAACATTATCAAGTCATGTGCTTGAGCTAGACAAAAAATTATAGTAATCCAGCTGCAAATGTCCTTTATAAAATTAGCCCAAACCTTCTAACTGAAAAAATATCAGTGCATGTGAAACAAATTTACAGTTGCTGTAAACTATTTTAGTGATATTGGTAGCAGCTTGCATTAATAAAAAAACCTAACTGAATCAGCTTGGGCTACCTCAATGCATGGCCTCGAAGTAAAACCTTCTGAGCTGCTTTCCCTTTTGCACTGCAAGAGCAGAGCACATGCTGAGTGAGGAGCTGATAGCAGAGCTCTGAACTTTGGAAGTCTGAGCAGTGGAACCCCTTCCACTTTCACAGTTTAGACCTGTTGTGAACAGCCTTTACAACTCCTAGATTTGTACCTTCTTATCTCTGTAGTGGTTACAAGTCACCTGACTTAGGTGCAGTGTGGAAAGAAGTATTGTAATATCTCAGATGCAAGTAAACAGAAGCATTTAGGAATAAGCATACAAATAAAATAAAAATTACAACAACAACTTACTGCAGGTCCAATTATGCCCAGATGAACACTGGGATCCTTTCTGTGCCAGTCTGAAACAGAAGAACATCATCTTTTTTTATTAACCATACTTATTTTTACATTTAATTTAATTATTTCTCTGAAACCAATGGAAATAGCTGCATGAATAAAGACTCATTAGGCAAATATTGTCCTACTACTTAAAAGGCTGAATGTGTACCAGATTCCACACTCAGCCCTCACATTACTCCTCAGAATTCAAATGATTAGCATATCTGAAAGTTAGTATTTAGCATTTTTACTTCATGCAATCTCTTATGATTCAAGAGTTATTTAACTAAGCTCAGATATTAATTTTGAATCATCTCAAGAGAACAATGCTCTAGATGATGCTGTGCCTCTGGCCACTAAAACAAAGCCATTCTGAATTTTTTCCTGTGTGAAGGATCATGTGGTAGCAACTGCTTCCCCAATTACAATTAATACTCAGTTACAGGCACAAGAGAAATCTGATGCTCTTTCAATACCAGAATAGAGCAAAACCAGCTACTTGACTTCAATAAACTACATTTGTTACTAAGCACCACAAGGCTTATAAAAGTAAGCTGAATAGTGAAGGCTAAATTTCCAGTGTGGAATACCTGAACATTTTACAGACACAAAGAGAACCTGACAAAACACTCACTTCTGTCACTAAGAGAAAACTTAAGCCTAGTTTACACTGTTGAGACATAACCATGGGTGGTAAAATTTGCTTTTAAGTTCAATGATATTAATTAGCACATATGCAAGTCAGTGTGACAGCTACAGGATAATAATAAAAAAAGTTATTTTGAAGTAGGTGAACTCTTTTTTTGTCTTCCATTAATATTGTATGTAACAGCAAACCAGTTTTCCCAACAAGTAAAACCATCAAATATTGCTTTGATGCTCTGTTATTCTCAGCAGGCTGGAAAAGATGCAGTACAGAAATAATGTGTTGAACAGATCAATGGGTACATGAGCAGTTCTTTTTCCAAATGTAAATATATTATGAAGCTTTCTGCAATGAATCATACAGCTTGTGCCAAACTTATAAACATAAAAAGAAGTACATCTAAATCTAGGGACAAAACAAGGGTATTCAAATAGCAGGTACCTACCTGAAAATACATCTACTAAGTACAGAGGGTCTTTGACTCTTCGAAGTCCACATATCAAAAGAAACATATGTAAACTGTCTGTGGCTGTAGGAATGTCTGCAACAAATAATTTTAAAAGTCTGAAAGCAGATAAGAAAAGCTGAAGACTCCAAACTGTTTCATGAGCAAGCACTTACAGTGGTAAAAAAAATCAGTGACGGGGTGGATTCTGAAAAATTCTCATTATTCTTTCCTCTATTTCTTGCTCTTGCATTGTCATGTTAACAAATCAACTCAAAGAGAACTTAAGCATGCACATCTTTTTATAGGGCACAGGAGTTCATTTCCAGAGGCAGTAAATGGGAAAGATTTGGAGAAAAACCTGGTGGCTGGTATTCTTTGACAGCAGAAGGCAGCTTTGACTGACTAGGCAACTACACAAATCAGCATTTCTCAGTATTTCTACCCATAAGAATAAATTTGCATCCATATTATTAACTCAGCACCTATTTCAAGGCTATTGTGGGGTTTAGTTAATCAATAGCTGTAGGGATTAGAGCTCTTGATCTGACACTTTCTGTTATAAAAGATCAGGTAAATATCCCATAGTTAGTTATTCCTAATATGCCAGCAAGGCTGCAGAAGAATTAACTAGAAGTTATTGCAAGGTATTTATTTTAACCTTATTGCTAAGAACCACAAATAAAAAATAATTTGGAAAAATAATCTCAACATGAGAATTTTAATATTGAAAAATCTGTCATCCAAATACACATCAACAATCCCTAAAGAATAATTTAGGAGGCTATCTCAGAAAAAGGAGATGTGGTGTAGGACAGTGCAGTTGCCATTGGCTCTCTGACAGCACCATTAACTCAGAATATACTTCTGGAGAAGGGTCACTATGGGATGAACTTTGGTGAAATGTGTTTATGATAAAACAACATAATTCATGAACTGTTGAATGAACACACACAACATAATTTAACAACCAGTAGAGAGGTTGAAATGTTCATGTTTGATTTACTATAGTGAACAAATCAGCTTGCTGCCTTTCAGATCAGCTATTTACTGAGGTCATGGCAAGGATGGATGACTATTCCCTAACACTAGGCAGTTCAGTAAGGAGCATCTAAGTGCTGCTCTTCAGCAGCAGGCTGCTTGTGGGACTTCAGTGCCTAGGTCCCACACTGGGGCTATGGCACATAGCTACTGGAAAGGCTGTGCTGCATGGTCACAATGACTGTTAGTGGGATTTATGATTAGCAGAAGGCAGCAGGACAGCTCTGGTGGCATTGTCTGCTGTGCTGAACACAGCAGAGCTCCCTTCCCCTTCCATCTTCCACAAGTTGCAAGAACAACTGTGCTGCTTACATGGCACCTCTGTACAGCTGCAATTTGTAGTTTATCACCCAAACTTGGTAGCAGCTTAAGGTTCCTCAGGGTGTTGTATAACATAACTGTATAACTGTCTTTTAAAGGCCCTGGAAGAAAGAAGCCAGGACTATCTCCCCTCATGCCAAGGAACTGGATTAACACGAGCTCTGCATCAAACCTTGGTAGGAGAGGCAGAATCAAAAGTGTGGTGATTCACAACATCCTCAAGTGCTATTGCTTTTAAAATTAAAATCTATTTCAGGGACTTTTAAGTGTTCCCTGTCATAGGGTTCATTATTAAGCCTGTTTCATTTAACTTAAACAGCTTGAGCTGTCAGGAGAGGCTGCAGCAGACATGGTAAGTAATATTTTACTGGTTACTGGACCAAGACATAATTTGTAATTTATAATACATAACCATTTGGATTGAAAAAGCCATTCTTTTGGTGCAGTGGGCCATTAATACTGTTTGTTTTTAAGACATGCAGCAGTGGTTTCAATTCGTGACAAACTCCCAAAAAACAAATTACTAGAAAGTGTCAGCAAAATTTAGATTGCATTTAACTACCCCATATGGCACAAATAATGATTTTAAACTATGAACTCCTACCTATTGCTGTTCACCTCTGGCTATTGTGGAACAAAGTTTAAGTTCTAGTGCTAAAAAGCTTGGTCAGACAAGTCTTCCTGTTCTCATGTGGAGGCTATAGAATCACACAGAATCACAGAATGTTAGGAATTGGAAGGGACCTCAAAAGATCATCTAGTCCAACCCCCCTGCCACAGCAGGATTCCCCAGACCAGAATCATAGCACTCTTGATGTGACAGTACCCTAATCAACATTAACTGTGCTAACTTGAAATAACTGCATCTTGTTATCACTTAACATTTTTATTTCTGCCTTATAGCATTCATTTAATAAGAGTTTAAAGTGCTCTGGCAATGAAAAGCTCTAGCAGACCAATTCTGTGCAGTCCTATTTAGTTTTGAAAGTAGCCCCCTTATTTTGAAGTCATTAAACATTAAACTCTCACTACAAACAATTCCCTTCATGCCACTCTACAATGCCCTACTTGCCTGTAATGACATTTTATGCACTTTTCTCTGAAATAACTGATATTGAGCACACTGGACTATAGACTGGATCCTACATGGCATTTCTAAAAACTGTTAGAGAAGGGTTAGTCAAAGGAAGATTTGCCTCTGCCATTCAATTTAGTGAAGTAAGAATCAGTTGTAGGGTTGTTTTTTTTTTAATTGGATGCTGTAGATTTTAGTCATCACCTAATTCATTTTTTCAGGTGGACTTTCCCCACTTAATCCACTTAGAAGCATATAAAAACATTCCTAGGAAGACTGCATTACCAGCACATCATTGCCACTGTGCAGTGCTGGGAATCTACTTGTTCCCTGTCTACTTCAGATTAAACTTCATCAGTACTTGTTAGCTTCTTGCTCATTCACTGAAAATGGTTAAATTCACACATCATGATGATGCCTGCATCAGTGTTTTCCCACCTGTTGCTTTCTTAAGCCTTGCTAGCACCCCTGCTGTGGGAAAAAAAAAAAAGTAGCCATTTGTACAAGAAAGCAATCATTTTAGTGTGCTTTGTCCCCACAAGAATGTTAAAAAGGGTACCACATTAAGAGGATACATGCAACAGCTGCTTTTACCAACTACAGCCATCAGCTAGGTGAAAACTGGTATTTGAAAGACCTTTTTTTTCCCCCCTCTTTCTTCCTTGAGCTTAAACAAGACTTTAGTACGTGAATTTTTGCTATCCTTCTGCCTTTCCCAGATAGGCTACTTAATCTGTAATAAGATACTACTGCCTTACACAATTCAGCTCTGAAATGGAAATGCATCAATACAGCAAAATCAGTTGATTTGCTCTTTTGATACATTTGCTGTGTCACTGTCTTGTTTGAATGACTTGACCCAAATAACAAATGCTTGTGTCCTCTTCTCTCCCCATTTCTCTCAATGTTACATGTGCAAAGATTTAAACCAGCACACTGTGCTTCATTATCTCTTAGCTCACACATCCTTCTGTTTGATTTGCAAAGAAAATACAAAATGGAAGCTTTTTTAATCAGTGGCAATAAAAAAAGGCTGCATGGTACATGTTTTCCAGCCTACCCTTCAGAATCACTGTACACTAAATGCAAGTCAAGTCTTGCTACTGTAATCAACATCTCCTTCAGTGTCAAAAATATTTGTTTATGTCAGTGAGATGCTCCTTTAAACCTGTTGTCAGCATGTGTCTGTGCATGGAGTCTGATTTGTGACATTGGCTTTATCTGCAAAGAGCAGCTGCCTGTTGGCCACAGCCATTCTTCAGCCTGCTTAGCAGGTCACCCGTTTAGCAAGATGTGAGAGGTCAAAACAAGAACAGTGATTGATAGGATTATGAAAACTCATTCCTCTCATCAGCTTGACAGTATGCTGTCCTGATATGCCACACAGGACCACAGGGATGGTGAAAAGTGAACTGCAGGTGAGCCAAAATAAGATAGATAGAGTGGAAGACTGACATGGCACTCCCACAGTCATGCAACTCCTTTTTCTGCTGGAGCAGAGGTGGGATTATGCTGCTCAAATGTACCATTGGCATCTAAAATTTCAAAGTGGAATTGCATGATCAAAAGGGTATCCAACTGCTCTGCCAGTGTGTTGGTTGACAGCGTTGGACCCTGGCACAAAATACATTGGCTAATAAATGAAATGTGATTAATACTCAGGATCGATGTTCTGCTGCTGGCTGTGCTTTTGAGTCATGGCATGGCCTAGAGAGTTTGTCAAATCTAGACTTAGCCATTTGTCTGCAAGCACATTTAATAACTGCTTGCCATGAAGCATAGGCACTGAGTTTAACTTCTTGGAAGCTGTTGTGAGGACTTCAGTTGCAAGAGAGAATGAAGTCAAAAACATTTTCATAATGCAACACTGGAAATAAGCAGTTTATTATTTGAGACTTCACTGGCTCCTAGTTTGTTCCATATTTGAAACTGGAGAACAGTTTGTCACATATTTTACTCTTCTGATCCACTATGATAGTTTACAATTCTGCCTTTTAAAAAAACCCCTGCAGTTAGATGCCAGACACACAGACAGCTAACACAAAAGCCTAAATCATTTCTGAAGCATTTGTAAGGACATTGTTTTTCTAAGAAAGGCAAGAATAAGTAGAAGTGTTATCTAAAGAGATTTTGAAAGAGCAGATTCATTTAACTCCAACCCTCTAGGTACTATCAGGAAAAAAATTGGAGTAATCATAGATGTACAGTAAAAATAAATATATTACTGCAAATCTTTAATCTGACTGAAAAGCTGCAGGCCTCTAAATGAATGAGTAATATCAAGCATTAGCTTGCTGAGAGGTGCAGATGTAGTTTGAGAACATCTTAAGTGAGCAATTTTCTCATCACTTGCTCAAATAAATTAAATAAAAATATTTTTCTTATTTCCAAGTCTTTTATGTGCTTTTGCAGGGTGTTTTTGAAATCTCTAGAGAGGAGAAAAATATAAAAAAGAACAATGTGATTTTTCATCCAAACTTATTATTTTGGACCTGAACCAACAACCTCAAAGCCAAAGTTCTTAAAATCTGTTCATTCCTTTAGAGCTTAAAATCCAATTTGTATTTGGGGTTAAGCACATTTTATCAAGTAGATCAATATTTATAGGTTATAATTTAGAATACAAAGATTGTCCAGTAGCATAAAAAAGTCTGCAGTCAAAACATTTCTTATTCATATTGGGTTAAGGATGATCAAAGATTTTAAGATTAGTTTTCCAATCCTTGATTTCAAGTTCACTGTTGTGTTCTGTGGACCCTTAGAGAACAATACTGTTTGATCTTAGCTATCCATTTTTGGTTTTTCCCAGAAACAAAATCTTAGCCATGATGAGATGCTGAGGGTGAATAACCTTTCTCCTTTTCCTTTCTGTTTCCTTTGAACCACAGCAGGTCTTTCACTCCTCTTGAAAATTGCTCATCTATTCATCTCCTATGCTTTTGAAAGTATTAACTGATGTCCTAGAAAAGGAAATCATGGATTTGTTGCCAAGATTTCAGTCTCCAAGAGGTTTATTTTATTTTCTTGAGTTTGAAACATAGATTAATTGGTTCAACTCAGTATTTTTGATACTGTAAATCTTTCAATTTGTAGTTATTCTTTATGTTCATCTCCCTACACACAGCAGAAGTACCCTACATTACCTCTTTTAGTCTCTTGACACCAAGAGTTTGAGTTTGTGTCTCTTCCACAAGTTAGCTATTAAAAACAAGCTGCTCAGACAGCCAAGTTTTCCAGCTTGTTTGGCATGGCTATGTCCTACTGCAGTACAGCTTCCACATGGCATCTTACCTGATGCTAACTGAAGTTTCTTAATGATGTCACTGATGACACAGACCTTTGACAATTACTAGCCCAATTAGGTCTCCTTTCAGCAACATACTTAATCACCTGCAGATCTCATGCATTTATGAATGTTTTATGAAGTTAAGCTTTTACTTTACAAAATAATTTGGTTCTTAGAAATTAAGGGGAAGTTAAGTTAATAACTATATCCAAAGTGTTTAGACTGCTATTCACATTCAACAGTGAACAATTGCTGGAGTGGCTGATATGTTTGTGAAGACAACAGAACTTGATGAACCTGTTAATTTCCAGAGGCAGGCTACTAATCCAGAAAAATCAGACTGATAAATTCTTCACCAGTCCTTTCTTCCCCCACCCCTTCCTCATTATTTCTAATGAATCAGACAACAAAAAAAGCTCTATGCTCTCAGACATGTTGGAGAACAGTTTACTGCTACTATCATATTGGTATTTCTAGAGTCAGCTATACAGCTGCACAAATTTTACTATTTAATTTTTCTTATGTGGGTCTTTTTTTCCCAGCACAGCTTTGGGAAAATAGACTGCCTCTGTAAAAACCATATCTGTGTCATGCCAGGTTATGTAAACTTTCAAGCTCTGAATATAATTGTGCTATGAGCAGAGATCATCTGAGAGTAGAAAAAGCAAATTACCAGAGTATATTGCATATTTTATTTGATAGAGCAATCAGCATCTGATCCTATGGTTCTATGTTACCTTCCAGGAAATCAGTTTTTAGTCTTATCTGTTGTGCAAACTTTCTCAGTTCATTAGTATAGACTGTTACTTATCTGTATCTTTTAATCACATGATGTCTGAGTGTTTATTATGCTTTACATCTTACAAGCTTCAGCCACATTCCACTGAAATCAAAAGGAACCTTTCATCACAGTATGATGACATCAAGCCTGTCTGTGATCTTAAGTAACAATGCTCCATCCTTGAGCTAAGCTGTTAAAGATCAGTCTTAGTTTTCAAATTTACTTAAACTCTTATCTATCTTCCCTGTCAGTCAGTTTACAGCAAAACCCCAAGCTGCCATTGTGTCTCTCAAGTCTATGAATAGGCATCTAAAATTGCTAACAAAACTGATTATGTTGTATATAGATTCCTGTATTAAGGTCAGAGAAAAACATTTTGACCATCTGATCTGACTTCTAGACCAACACAGGCTGTAGTACTTCCCTAAATAGTCTGGATTACTAAATATACTGAAAATATTGTCTTCTTGAAGTCTGTCTGCACTTGGTTCAGCTTTCTGGCTTGACTACTGTTGCTTACACTCTCTCATCCACATAAGAGAAACCTCACTGAAGCTGACTGTTAGCCAGAACACAAATTAACTTTAAAAGCTCTTTGTTTTGTAGATCTAGTCAATAAATGTTTTAACAGCCAGCCACCAAAAATACTGCAGCCTGGAGCTAGCAAATAAACACTGCACAAACATCACCTCTGCAACTCTCAAGTCTGCTGCTGAGGCTATGAAAAAAAACCTACTTCCTTGATTTTTTTGTACTGAGATTGTATTGCACCCATAAGAACAACAAAAACTTAAACAGCTCTGCCTCAGCTTCTATTAGACAATAGTTATTTATGTTAGCAACTCAAAAAATCAAATCAAAGACACCAAAAGCTGGCATTCCTTGGCTTCTGATTTAGTACCATTCACATTTGAGAGCTGGAGGTGAGGGGAAGTCTCCTACAGTAAGATGTATTGGATACATTCTGCCACTCAAACATATCCTTCAGTTCTTTTTGGAGCCATTACACTCAGTTCCAGACACTATTTATATTATATTTACCATAAGTCAAATGTTAAGGCTTTTCTATAACTGAAAAAAATCAGTACAGATAACAGTCAAAAGACATCTGTTCTATGGAAAAAAATATCTTAACATATTCTGAAGAGTCTATTTCATTTTAAATAATAACTTGGTCTGATCACTAAGGAGGTTTAACACTGATGCCTCAAATGAACTGTAATTTGCATTGTAGGGCATGTGCTGTTTCTTTACATTCAGTTCTGGGAATCCTGATTTTGACAAATGTTCAAGGATACTGCTGAAGATACAGACAAGAGTTAGCTGGAGAAATAATAATAATAAAAAAAAAAAGATCAAATACCATGAGGTGAGTAAGATTGGACAGCTTTATCTCCATAAAAGCTAGGGATCTTTTCAAGTGCACTTCATTGTGCAAGCCTATGCTATCAAAATCATATTCTTCTGAGCAAAGCTGCCTTCTATTTTTGATAGTTTTCTACTGATTGCTCCAAGTTTAGGAGAATTTTAAACACTTTGAAACTGCAAATCCCCAGAGAAGCAATTCAGCAGGAACTCCTAATTAGTCATGGTAAGCATAAAAGCACAACCAAAAAACCTGCCCCCATGGGCAATATTAAAAGAAGTGGAAATTGTAGGCTGCCACCAGAGATGGACGTAGAGACAAGGCTGGTAAGATAAATGAAACAGCCATAAAAAACAATATTGAATAATCTGTTGCCAGCTTTCAAGTTATTTAACAGGCACAGATGTTAAGAGTCACATTTTAGTTTGCTTTTTGTGTACATTATGAATTATCTTGCACTTTTGCATTGGTACACATTAGGCAAGAAACTGTCTCTAATGCTTTAGAGGAAATGCACTTTAGGGGGAGCTTCCCCCTCCTCAATCTGTTGACTGCTCTTTTAATCATAAAATGGTTAGACATGAGATCCAATCAACACTGAGGCTGTGCTAGCAAGTGACAAATCATTTCACTTCAAAAAATTATTAATCTTAGTGGCACTGTGCTTGTGTGCTGTGATTTACTGAGAACAAAATAACCTCACAATGCTCAATTTAAAATTGGACAGCAGTTTTGAATAATGGCACACATTTACTGATGTGATAAAGCAATTCACTAGTGAGGATTCATTTGTAACAGAGGGAACAGCTGTACTATCAGAGATCAGACTGAGGAATATAATACTGAAATATTTTTACCACAGTAAAATGCCTACAGATTCTTCTTTTGGGGAAAGGCAATTAGAGCAATTAAAGCATTGCCAAAATCATGTGACTTTATAGTAGGTCATTTGCCTTACTTGCCATTACTTGGGTGAAAACAAAGACTCTAGATCAAGACCAAATAATCAATCATCATCAACACATTTCCCTTCTTCACCACCTCCTGACCTCACCTGCTCTTCTGCAAAAGACATCCATAGCTAGAAAGCACAGCACATTTTGGTCTAGCTTATCTCCCAGGGGACATCAACCAATGTCATGATCATTTTAACTTCTGGTGCAAGTCAGCCCTGGACTAGGTAGTTTACTAACCAGATTAATCTGATTGACATTCTGCCTGAATCTAATACTACAGTTTTTAATTTTTCTTATCACTAAGTAATTTTATTACATCATCAGTTACTTTTGCTCTCTAAATTTTTGACATCACTGACATATCTAAGAATAACTATAATTAATACAGGGAAAAAAAAAAAGAGAGTTTTACCTGCATTTTGTAGAAATCTATACCAGTCAAATGTTTCACTGGGGCTAGTCTTAATTCCTGTGTTGAAAAAAAACCAAAAACAAACAAACAACACAACATGCTTGATTGGTTCCTAGATGGCTGAACTATGGTTCTTGAAGTCTTGCCCTAAGAAAACAGTGTTTCTGCCAAGCACACTGAATTTCATACACAGCTGTTCCAGAACCATCTCTAGCTTCTCATTCCAACACTGTTAAGCCACATGCACAATCCTTCCACAGTCAGACTGAAATTCAATTGACAATTTTGCATAGTCACACTGAACTTCTTTAGCAACCCAAGGAATTAAACTCACTTACATGATGCTAAATTTGGCCTTTAAAAATCTATGTACAAGATATTATTATCTGAGGGAGCACATTATTCCAAAACAGAAAGAGGTCAGCTGAGGCTCAAGGCCCTGTCATGAGGCAAAGAAAGCAAACTAAATTTATACCAAAATTAAATATTAATCTAAACTGAAGATCATTATTTTTGTTTTGCTTTACTTTAAATTTTAGTTATTTTACTGATGAAATTATTATTTTTTAATCTCTGAGTTAACTCTCACCACACAAGGGGCTCCAAGCTCAAATTAACATGGGCTAAGTAGACCTCACAATGAGTTATTTCAACAGAACAGTTTTGAAAATAATTTTATTTTCTTTTAAAAGTGAAATATATAAAAGTGGAATGAATTTTAGACTCTGTAGAATTATTTTCAGATAAAATCAGAGCAGTAGCTTAAGTAATCATATCTAAAATGCTAAGCTGAGTGTTCCCTACACTTACATAATATACTTTGAGTTTAATACTTGCTGGGTGTCCTTACACTGGGAATTTAACTTAAAGCATTGAAAGGAATCTGGAGCTATAAAGAACGATCATTCAGCATCAAAACTTCTACATGCCTTGGAGAAAGCTCAGTGTTATCTTATCTTTCAGATTCCTACTCTAAGGCATCTGGGAAAACTACTTTAAAAAGTAAACTACTTGAAAATTTAGGCTAAGAGACTGAAATACTGTCTCAATCTCAATGGGAAAAGGTTCAAAACTCAGTTGAGCCAAGACTTCAAATCCCATACCAATTTCAGCAAAATATTTCCAGGACATAGAAGATACTACATACATAAACACACAGGTACTAAACACATGATTCAAACAAATTGAATGCCTTAGACAACATTTCAAAAGACTCACCTTGAGTTTGGACATATATTTTATTCCTAGCATCTGGCTGTAAAGATAAAAGACATAAAAGATCTGTTCAATCTTCTAAAAAGTCCAACTAGTTTAACAAAATGCACATCCACATGATTTCCTTTCAACTATGAAAGAAATCAAACCTGACTTTTAGAAAGATACATTTAACACCAACAGTTAGCAGTGGAAATTACAGTTACTATGAACATTTAGATTACCAATGAATCAATTCTGTAATTAACACAATTCTCAAGTCCATACAAATATTTTTTTAGTTTATCTCTGTGTCCTTTCCAGTAATCATTAACCTGTTTATTGCAAAGAAAATTAAAATATTTCCCTGGAATAGAAAGATTTCACTACTTAAATGAAGGATAAAAAATAGTTTAATAGGTTATTTTATTAATATTTCTTGCTCCTTCTCTTACCTAAGAATAAGTGGCATTTTAAATTATATTGGTTCTTCTAATTCTGAAAAAAGCCTGAAAGAAAATGGAGACAGTATTGCAAGCTGGAGGCCAGCTTCAGAGCTTAAATTTGCAGGACAAAGAGGGACAAGTGAAATTTAGTGCTAGGACAGAGATGCTGCAAAAGAGGTGTCCACATCTGACATGCTGCATAGTTCTGCCTTAAACTCTGGTGGGTGAAGATAGGCTTTTTGTTCCCTAAAACCACTAACTTTCAAAAATAAGCTTAAGTTAAGCATCTGTTTTCATGCTCTGCTGGACTTTTAATGGCTTACAGTGAGCAAATATAATCCTGCCAGGCCTTGGATCATCAAGAAGAAAATAGCTGGAATACTGTGAAACAGGGCATACAGATTTATTCACACTTTATAGATCAATTTTCTGTTATGTTCTTTATTTTAAATGGTCTTCAGGAGAATGGAAAAATGAAATTGAATGCTAATAAAACTGGCTTAGGCAATTCTTATTCACCAGTTTTACACTACTGACATAAAACACTGGCTGTAAATACAAGATCTTTTACAGTATTTCAAACTTACTTGGAATACAGATTATTACAAATGCTGCATTAGATACTTCATAATTGAATATAATTTACCCAGTGTAAGAGAAAAGAAACTGTTGAAAGACAGAGCCCTCAAGCACAGTGCAATTGCTTACATGTTTGTAATTTAAATTCTTAATTGACAGTCTAACTACTAAAGCACAGGTTAGAGCAATAACAGCTCACATTAGGGTGAGCTAATATGTAAAAACTGGTAATATTCTGTGGCCTAGGTATGGAAAGATGTATTCATATCCTTCACTCTATGAAAGTAAATGTGTCACATTTGCTCTCACCCTTTATATGAAGATTACAGCTGGAAGAAGAACTCAAAGCTCCAGCATTTAAGACACAGGTCAGCAGGTGGTATTTCAATATAGGACAAGATACACTTGCTTCCAATTCCCTGTCTGCCACAGACCTCCTTCAAAACACTGTTCGAGTCTCAGAAGCCTGGAGCACAGAGGTGATTAGGTTAAAAAATTAAGTACTTCAAAACACTTGAGATGCTAATTTCCAAGGGTTTCAAAGTTGAAGTTTGTTTCTGCTCCTTATACTGTTACTTTTGTCTTTTTCTTGCATAAGGTCTATGGCAGAAGCTATGCCAATTCATGTTTACCCATCATGAAATTCATTGTAGTAACTATCAAAACTGAGTTACACTGTTGGATGAAATGTTCCATATATCAGTGAACACAGTATGTTTGCTTTTATTTTCAGAAGCAAAGATGAGCTTTAAGAAATTTAAATGCTCTTTATATGCCACATATCCCTCAAGGCCTGGTCAACAGGACTGTCTATCACATAGTGCTGGGCTTAGCAGATCTTCAGTTTTAGCACTGCAGTTCACCTTAAGAAGTTAATTCTATTTCCAGTGTTGACAAAACAACTATTTCCAAATTACTCTTCCAAATCCTCTATTGTAAGTAAAGCTGTTTAGCAAAATTGTGGCAGCATAAAGTTTATTAAAAGAAACAATATATGCATATGGCATCAGGAGAGACTTGATAACAACAGCACTGATTAGTTTTAAATGTTACAGAGAAGCACTTCCTAAACTGCTGTATAGTCTATATAAATACTAAACAGCTTTTAAATGTCAGATCTATTTGACCTGTCCAAGTACATAAATGTGAAATGTTTTCCCTGAAAGGAGAAACAAGAACAGAAAATATGAAGATTATCACAATACTTTAGCATTATTTAGAAAACATTTCAGAATGTCTAGTTGATAATATTATAAGCATCACCATCATCATGTAAACATACCCACTCTGCTGCTGCCAGTTCCTTCATTTCCAACGTGAAAGCCACTGCAAACCTAGTTAAATGGACAAAAATAGTTCAGATCATCTGCTTAAAGTGTTTAAACATAAAACCAGAAATGTACTTCAGAAAAAAATCTTGATCAGAACAAAGAGCAAAGGCTTACATAAGTGATTACAGATGGAAAGACTGGTAAAACAAATGGTATCTCTTCAGGCTTTACAACTTGGAGCTCTCGGGGTGTTAAAGTGAGGATTTCACAAAATAAGAGAACACCCAAGTAATGGGAACATCCCTCCATTTATCTAGATTAAAATATACAGATGCCATAATGAATTAGCATTTCCTATTCCTACATCTTTGCAAGTTGAGAAGGGTGCTTAAATGAACTAGTTGTAGCACAGCACAAGAACACCATCTACTCCTCTTCTGTTATGTAGATAAATTGCAATGCCAAAATAAGCACAAGTAAACAAAAACATACTTTAACAGATAAGGTTTTCATCTTGGAGGAAGAGAATCCTATTCCCATGCTTACTTCCACTTTTTCCTTCATGGCTGTTTATAATGGTTCATCTGGAGTTCTACTTATTTGCCTTTGAGAAATGGATGTAGTACACTATCATTCCACCTAACAGAAGAGTTTTGTCAGAGACCATTTAAAGGCAGCATTGACAGGAATAGTTTTCTTTTTCAGGTGCCTCATTAGAGAAAGACCTCTGCCACAGAAGTCTGATTTCTAAACATATCAGATAAACAAGTTATTCTTACTTGGAGCTGGAGGTAATACCAAGAAGTCATATGAGATATTTTTATGGAGTGAGAGTTAATAAAGAATCCTTGTTCAGAAGAGACCTTAAGAACATGCTAGGCTTTAATGTAGCTTTTTAAGTTCTGATGAATTATAAACATGTGCTTTTACAGTTGTTAACTGGAATCACAAACTTCTGTGACCAGTTCTGAAGACTAACAGTCCTGTGGAATAGAAATGTTTGAATGCCTCCTTTATATGAGACAAAGTGTCTCCTCAGCAAACTTCCATTTTCTTAAACTGGAGTTATCACATATTATACTTAAGTTTTGATGTTTCTTTTTTACAGAATTAATGTAATTTTTTGGCCTGAGCCAGCACAATGACATCTCAATGGTTAGAGATGAAGCACTTTGCTAAGTCACAACCAGAGCACTGCTGTTCCATTTCAGACATTATATTATAATTTTAGGGCATGAAATCACAATCATTCATTAGAAGTCACATAAATGCTGAATTATAACTCCTATTTTTATTTGTTGATACAAACCTTATTCCATACACTTGTTTTGTAGTACCTACTTTATGGCAGTACAATGAATTTCATATATACAGCTTGACAGCTTTAGGGTTATTAAAGTCTTTGCAAATGCTTGTTTTGTCAAGTTACACATGCTTCCTTTCCAGGTTTTGCAATTATACTTTCAATTCATCACATTAACAAGCAGGAAAAAAAACTGTTGCACCTAAGTCTACAAAATACAGTTCAATAGAGGAAAAAAAAAAAACCTAGAGGAGGACAACCACCATTTGGAGGAATTTGATTAAAAATGAAGCAAGCATTCTAAAGCTAGACAGTGTTCAATACTTTGTTTTATGGAATGTGGTGGTATATTGTACTGGACAAGTAATCTACAATTCATGAAACTTTTTCCTTAGAACTCTGCAATCAATAAAGAAAAAAAAAATCAATGTTTCTTTTAATAACTATGCAATGAATAATATTAGTGATAATATTGGAGAAGAGATCCATTCAGAATAACTTCTAGAAAACTGAATTACTCATCCTGTAGGAGAGAAACTATGAACTACATAAGGATGCAGGAATATGTTTTGAAACATCATAGGAAATCCAAGTATACTTCAAGTTCCTAACTTAACTGTCATAAAAAAATCAGCAAAGCATAGTTTTTGCATAAGCTATATTAGTGATAGATCAGAGTTTAAACACAGGACTGGATCAAATGGACACACTCAGATTCTGGTTTTATGTATTTTCCATTTTGTGCAGTGTTGAAATTTAACTGACACATTAGATACCTTTTTTCTCTTCCTTCAGACCTCTTCAAAGAGTAACTTCTGATGGTTAACAAAAGTAAACAAGTATATAAATTTTGTTTTGAATGGGCCCTCACATTACTTTTCAACTACAAGTTCCACTAAGACATAAAAACACACCCTAATGATTTTGCAGTGAGTGTGATTAAGTGCTGTCCTTAAAGTCTGTTTATCTACCACATTTTATAGGGCACTATAGACAGACCAGCATATCTGTGCCAGACTTGTTAGCTAATAATAGCTAGAACATATAGTGGCATTAGCAAAGATAAAACTAGAAGATATAACCCCTGTAGCACATTCTGTATGCATTTCCTCATTGCTAACATGAACCACAATCCATGCTGCTATCTAACTCAGCTAGAATCCTGTGATGAATGAACAGAGATAATATCCTGTGGAAGCTCTCTTCAGCAATGTATTTAAGCTCTCCTAAAGTAAGTATAAAAGCAGTACCACTGGATTTAAGACTTTCCAGATGGTTAAATTTTATCCCACCCTGCACACTCATAGCCCCCTTTGTTTATGCAGAGCTCAGTTCTGGAGGGATGACTCTTCAGAGTACTGAAATCACCAAAAGCTCAGGCACACTACCTTTCCAAGAGGCTGAGTGACCTGCTGCCATCAAAAAACACCCTTCTCACAAACATAAACGAACTGTTTTTGTAAGAAATTAAACTTTGGTTGCATATGATTGTATCCATTATAAACATGTCAAATAGGCCACAGCCAAGTTGCTACAGCCCACAGTTACACTAACCATCCAAGGCTGTCTTTATAATGTCAACCCATAAAGCAGATTATTCTATAGAGCAGTATGTTGCCAAATCCCAGGTTAAGTATTCTTACTATTAGTCTTCTCATCTCTTACCTGCCTTATAATTTTATATCCTCATCACAAGCACAGTTCTATTATTCTGGAAACAGCTATGATTCAGTAGACATGGCACAGGATTATAGTTAGCAAGAGCACAGATTTCATTAGCTTTTAATGGGATTTGAGTCTTTTTGAAAATTCACTGCCCAAGAGACCAATTCTCAGCATTGCCTCTGCCAACTCTTACATGGCCAAAGAGGATGAAATAGTTGTAAGAGAGGAAATATAAAATGAATAGACTGCATACAGACTCTATTTTACAAAAAAACAGTTCTACTTCCATCACTGACTCATAAAATAATATGTTTAGATCATAGGGATTTCAAGGAATCCATCATCTGTCTGCTGGCACACACACCTCCAGTGACTCCAAACATTTATGGAACAGTTCCTGAAAGATCAGGCATTACAAAAATGAAATTCCTTGAAATTTTCTGTCATCAACCTGCCACACATGCTTTTACCTGGCTTCTCCTAGCACTGCACCCATCACCTGACGTTTCTCTTCACATTTGGTATCTTCATTGATATCTGTCCCACCAAAGATGATTCCAAAAGGAATTCTGCTACCTGCAAAGCAATGACTATGATGAGAAGTTGACTGACGTGTCAAGGTAATGACTTAAAAAGGACTTTTAAGAGTGAAAAGGTGTATTGATAATATTGTATCACAGATGCAAGCAAAAGCCATTGAAAAAGAAACCTGGAGAAACTTGAGTTCTTATTGTTTGGCCACTGAAAACCCCCATATGATAACTATGCACTTTCCCAACACATCAGTCTGCTGCATAGCTGTGAGACTTTCTCTACCTTTTCCTTGTTTAGTAAAACCAATCAGTTAGTTTCTACACTTGGCAGCACACTACACAGCATTTATATTTTAAATGTTACTCATATTTTAATAAGATGCAGTGTTGCAAGGTTTGGTCCTAGGTATCTAGCCCCAGCAACTCATTCAGGGCCTCCTCAAGGATTCCAATACAGTAATTTGGGTAACCATCCTGCAAAGGTTTTGACAGGAATTATTATTATCTTTTTAAATATTGACTTCTGAAGCTGATTTTAATGCTACCAAAAAAAGAAACCAAACCCAAAAGCATAGATGGAGCCACACCATTGGAAAAGATCACCAAATTAAATGAGGCAGGATATGTGAACCTGCAGGAAAACCATTGTTTTGCCTAATTCAATCCCAAAAGATGGATCTGTGTTTATAACTGGTTGTTCCAAGACCTTCTCTGATCACCCAAGCTATGCAAGTTGGTTAGGAACAGTGAGAGCAGAGAAAGGCATGCTGGCTGTGGGATAGCCTGTGCACAAGACCAAAATTTAGAGTATCAACAAAATCATATATATCCTAGTAGTGTCTGCACTCTGGTAAAAGTCTTGTTTTGATAAAAGGCATCTAAATAAATTCATATTTGAGTAAAGGTAATGCCAGCAAGACTTTAAGGTAGTATAGCAAATCTATGCTAACAGAGGCTAGATTTACATGGAGAAGGCCAAAGACTACTTAGATGAAAATATAAAAGCTGATAGTACTGCATGATTCCTTTCTAATAGCATTGCCTTTGTTGGAGTCAGGTTATTTTTAGTAACTGAAAATTTACAAGTAATGTTCCCCCCTTTAAACTAATCAAGAGAGCAGACAATAGTGTTTACTGTTGATTGTTTCAGGACTGAAATTGATTAAGTGGTCACTTTTACGCTACATTAAGCTAACAAATAACAACCTCATGGTGCCTAATTACTACATGCAGAACATACTTTTACATTCCAAATAGGACTCTGGGTTTGTAAAAGAAACAGTCTCCAGTAAGACAGTCTACAAAACCTGTCATTAAGGTGACAATCTGCAATCTTGGGGATTTTGCAGATTTCTGTTAGGTGTAGCACATGAAGCCAAGGTTTCCTCCTGACTGTGAGCACAAAGAAGCAGTTAGGCTCTGTTGCCACTACACACTGTTTACCAAGGCAGGTAGAAAATATGCTTTGTTTTTTTCCTTTTTCCTATCAGGTGGAAGGCAAAAGGGATCAAGGACTCAGCACTGGACCAACAAGCAGGGCACTAAAGGTTACTGTGTTGGTGGAGGTTTTTCCTTTTGAGAGATGATGTAACTGACCTTGAATGTTCATGGTTGTGCAAACTACTGATGACACTTTCTACAGCTACTCATAGTGCCTTAAGGGTTTGAGGGAGAAATGGCAGGTTAAATTCAGTGAACACTCATAATTAAAACTCATGGTTAAAATTAAGCAAATAAGGAAATAGGGAGCAAAATGACTATGTTGATAAAGATAGAAAACATACTAAATGTTTCACATTTGTATGTGGAAATTAAGTGAGCTGTAAGATGAGGATTTATTAGCATTGCTAATTTCCTCATTACTAACTGAAAGAACAAACAAAAAACATGACAGACATAATAATTCAGGCTTTCTGAAAACCCACAAGCTCAAATTGGTGGGGGAGAGGAGGGGGGCTTCTGTTTGAGATCTAGCACAACACAGCTTATACTGAGACCTAATGAAAACAACAAATATTGTGCCTTTGTCCAAGTAATAGATTTGTACAATACAAAGGTGATCTCAAAAATGGATACACACTTGCAATTTCAGTAGGTGACAGTGTCTGTAATTTTGAAAGCCAGTGCTTCTAGGGTATCATTAATAGCAGGCTAAAATTTTGTTCTACATGGCTAGATACAATAGAAAATTTTATTATTTGTCTGATAACATCCTGTCTCCTAGAGTTTAGCCAGCATGAACGACATTGCAAAGTTATTTCATGTCCAAAAAACACTGACTCATTTTTGAGCAGCAAAATCAAATTAGCCTCTCTGCTTTTTTCTGTTTGACCTCAGCTATACTTAGCCAAGCCACTGTCCTCTGAAAGCACACATTTGCTGAAAATATCTTAATGTTAATATAACACTCTTATCTTAATGTAGTTAAAGTACTTAATTATCAAATGCTTTAAAAGTACATCTATTTAGTTCTCTCTTCTTTGCATCAGAACTCCCACAGAGAAAGCCTTTCAGCATTTCTGAACATTTGTTGAAGTGGATAAACAGGATAAACTAGCTTATGTGTGGGTTTATACATTTATAGCCATTTGTAACTGTTTGTATTCATTCTCTTCTCTTTCAGTACCTTTTTCAGAGAC
Source organism: Galbula dea (assembly GCA_013399015.1). Taxonomy (NCBI): domain Eukaryota; kingdom Metazoa; phylum Chordata; class Aves; order Piciformes; family Galbulidae; genus Galbula; species Galbula dea. The sequence goes on along the minus strand of VWZX01009108.1, from coordinate 3,313,199 downwards.
ATTTTTATTGCAAAATAGAAAGAGGATTACCTTGCAGAAGTCTGCCTCCTTTATAAAGATGAATGGCCAGGGCTGCATCAAACTTGTCTGTAGAGGTTAGATTTGCTATTTCAGTTGGACTTTCATACATGAAAGCATCTTTAAGAACACAGATATGACCTGCAGCATGCAGATGATTCCTTCAAAATTGGAACAAACAGAAAAGGGACAAAAAAAAAAAAAAGGACACCATTAATGTTGTAGGAATGCAAGTATATTAAATAAGCTTAATCAAAATGGCTTTCCTTTAAAATTTCTGCTCCAATGCTAGTTTTTATTCAAGGAACCATGGAGCTATTTAGAAGGTTAGTTGTGGTTTGGTTTTGGGGTTTTTTTTCTTCCCCCCGGGGGAAAGTATTTGTTACCTTCACCATTGTGAAGCACCAGGCACCCTGCCAAGCTATGTAATCTGCATTAATTTTAAGGCCCAAGCCTACAAAGTATCAACAACACCTTTGGAAATCAGCAGAAGTGAAGTATAACCAGGATCTTCCTGATTGAGCTTCAGCCTAATATACTGAAAAGACTCCTTTTGAGTTGAGTGTATTAGACCTTGGTCTTAGACATTCTCAGATCCTTGCTCTGGAGAAAGGTTACTGAGTGAAGAAAGCACAAATCTGTCTAGCTAATCAGTGCTATCAAAAATACAGAACATGCAAACAAATGAATACATAATTAAAACTGAAGAGTTGAAATTGTATTTCCTTTTTGTCTGATTGTGGCTTTAATTGCTTCTTGTCTTAGTTTACCATTTGCAAACCAGGCACAGGATCATTGAAGTATAAGAAAAAAAGCTACACAAAAGTAATTACACAGATACTTTCACAGTCTCTTTTTTCTTCTAATAAATCTCAATTGCTAAAAAGAAAAACCCCCAAACGAACCCATCCTACTCTAGTCTCAGCTTACCCATTCATCTTTACATACAGTGGTTTCTCATGAAAATATTGATTCAAAGACTGCCAAAGTCAAGAAACTGACTAATTACAGGGAGCTTTACTTTAGGCATTTTGGTGAGCTTTGTTTTAGTTTCTTCTTTTATGCTCTAGGTTAATAACTCCTCCCATCAAAACCAGAATCAGTTAATGTGTTTCCAATGACATCAACCAAAAATCATACAGGAGAAAATTCATGTTTTGATAGAAATGAGCAAACTGTATCTGCTGACAGGTAGTGGTTATATTTTCAGCATTACAAAAACACCAGAAGAATGTTTTCTGCCCACTGTATATTGATCTAGCTGATTTATTTCTCATAGTGCAGTAATTGCTCTGGAATTAAAAGCCTGCTAACACAATAGCTTCTTGAATAATCTTCTCTTTCCTTTCTGATCATTTCATATCCTCCCAAGGAATGTAATTTTCTGTCCTGCATAAGTTAGTCATTACTGCAAAAATTGGTGCTAAAAATGTTGTAAAATGTCTGGAGGCCTTGGAAGGGATGTATTAGCACTAGATCAGACAGAGCTCCATTGGCAAAACATATGGTGCTGTATTTCTTCCTTATTCTAAAAATAAACTCATTTTACATTTAACTTCACTGTTTTAAATAAGACTAATAAATTATAATAAGTACTAATAAATAATAAAGTACAACCAGATTGTAAGCTCCTTATTTACACTGTTGAGCAATTATTTACACCAGTTGTCCCATGAACTTGTTCAGAGTACCTGCTTGCCTTTGGAAAGAGGCTCACAATTTCTATCTAAATAACAATGCCCAAATCTGATAACTGTGGAAAGACAATCTCTCAGGCAATCACTTGGGCTGCTTGTGAATGCATTCCATAATTTCACAGGTGCTCATTAAATAGTCTAAAAGAATTTTTTCCCCATCAGTATTCCAATTACCATAAATCACCATCATGTACAAGCAATATGTTTGCATATTACAATTAATTTGAAAATAACTCTCTCAGGACATCAGGAATCAAGGAACTCAACTAGGAATTGTGATCTAAACCCCCCTTTTCTTTTTTTAACATGCTAGGAATGAATACTTTTCCTTTCCTCCACAGTTTCCACAGCTCCAAATCTCACAGTTGAATGACAGCTGTTTCTGCAGCAAATAGAGGAGGACACCCTCAAGTATTGCAAGGCTCAGAAACTCTGGATTCCTTCTATTACTTCAAATTTTTTTCATACACATGACAACTCAGGAGCATGTTAATAAAAAACCCCCACAGATTTTAAGAAGAAAAAATTATCAAATTATTCCCAGGATAATTTGAATTCCTAGATTTAAAGAGGCCTTAATCCCATAAAAATGCCATTGAGCTCAATATGATTAGTCATAGGCTTCAAATGATGCATTTATGGAAATAGAGGCAGAGCTATTGGGTAGTATTTAAGTATTGAAATTTACAATGATATTTTCATATTTTCTCAATTATTTTTCATCTTTCTAACCATAAAAAAAAACAGACTATGATTTCCCCACATATGCTGTTATCAATGAACCCAATAAGACAGTGCCACAAAGCTACTGCAAGAGAATTTTTCTGAAGGCTGATCTATCTATGAAGTCACAGATGTCCCTGAAAGAAGCTGAGAGAGAAGAGCTACATTAGCCATGCCTTTTGTCTTCCTGGCAGCCCTGTATTAACATTATTTTGCTATGTCATAAATAAATGCTTTCTGAATGAAAAATAAAAATGAACAGGCCTCCTGCTGCCTGGGAATCTAAGACAATGCTAGATCTCAAGGCCACGTTTTTCTCTCTGTCATAGTTTTGTATATGGGAGAGAAACTTCCAAGTGAGCATCTTAACCACCAGTGATTATTGCTTGGATCCAGAATTCACCTTGCTCTGCCATATCTTTCCCTTCTACTGCAACTCCCATGCATGCTTATGCTACTACTTGAGGAGAAAAATATTTCTAAAATGGAGCTTGGCTGTTAGATTCCAGATTTGGGGTGTTTTTGCTAGGAAGTAACCAAACAGGGAAAACTTCAGTTATCCAGTAAGTTTGAAAGACAGTTTCTTAAGACTACAATTGTCACTGCTGACACTGATATTTATACACATCTGAATATTGGACAAAAGATTCCCCAGCCCCACTGATTGTAGTGTTCAGAGAAGTCATGGTTTTGGTTATATTTTTTACCATCTTCAGAAGTCATAAGGCTTATAAGTAAAACTTGTGTCTTCTCTGGATCTATACTGTATGAAGAGTGATACTGCTAAAAGGTACAAACCTTTTCTGACATGTTTTCACTTTAATAAAGATTTTTTTAGAAAAACATTTTTCTCTAACACAAAGTACCAGGTGATGCTTTACAATGTTCCATTTCTGTTTTTCCTACATTATTGATCACTATTTCTCACTTACCCTGACTAGCAATCTTCCCTCCTTCAACCTGAATCTGCAGTTCACAGGCCTTCATACAGAGAAACAGTTCTATAATTCCAAACACAGCATGGCTGAAGCTAAGACACCAATGAATCAAAAGTATGCTTACTTCTGAAGTGTTACAGTTTGGAAACTTGCTTTATTTCCTGAGATGTCTGTCTCTCAAAAACATTTATGTTTCAGTTCTCAAATTTCAGTGGAATTCCTTACAGACAAAGAATGTTTGATTTCCCAAAAGTTCCTGGCAGGTAGACACACTGACACTTCTTGAACAGCACAAAATAGGCTTTATCCAAAAATATTAATTATCACTTTCCTTAGGCTGTCTATTCTGTAAAGCAGCTAGGCATCGACTACTGTTAAACCTATACAGCACAATTCAAAGCTTATTAAGTGGGCACAGTCACTTCCACTGCCTTTTCTGAGGCTCTGCTAGAGCCAAATACTCACAGCTCCCACTGAAGCTGATTGAATTATAAGAGTTGAAACCCTGCTTGATCTTCTCTGTTTTCTTTGTAAATTATCTTAAGTCTATTCACACTTGTTAAAGCAAAGTATTCTTCATTTTCTTTCCCTCTCAAACTCCTCCTTTAAACACTACAAATTGTATTGGCATGAATGAAGCATGAATAAAATCCCCTGTAAATAAGAAGAGAAATTTAAAAATACAAGTGAAAATGGGGAGAGAATCCTTCTATCTTTATGGTCTAAAGTCAGGACCTGTCCTTTGGAAAGGCAAAATAACTCTACAAAGTTTAATCCTGCCTTATATATAGGTCTAGCCATGCAAAACATTTCCTGAGTAGTGGCCATGTAAATGATTGTAACTCGATTCCAAAGGTAGAGGACGAATGTCTGCCTTGCAGCTGTCCTGCTCTGGGAATGGCCACACAAGCAGCAGCAGGAATTCACCAGTACCTGTGCAAACAGACATAGGTAGGTAAAAGCCCTCAGAATTACTCCACTAAATGTCTAACCTGAACAAATAATTGTAAAGAGGAATGATAAGCATTATTGAATGTGTGGGTTTAACTCTCTTGCAGTTGATTATCTGGAGATGTATACAACAGCTATCTCAACTTTTCCATTTCAAATGAGAACTGAAACAATCTCTCCCTCTCCAGAAGATATTTACATATTGACAAAATACCTCATCTAAATCTTTCTAATTAACCACTTAAGAGTTCTGTATCTCCTTACTACCAAGTAATAAAAGATGAACAGAACATTTCAAGGGGCAGAGAAGATTACTTTATTTTCTTTCCTAATACCCTTTTTGATCTCATTTCTAAGTGTGAGGAATGGCAGCCTAACCAAAGATTTTTGCTTAGTGTTTTATTCTCTACTCATTGCTTGTATTTTTTAAGGTGACTAAAGATTATGAACACCAAAATGAATAAAGGCCACAGCATATTCATTATATCACTTATCTTAGGAAGTTGACTTCTAGCCAAATTAGATTCTGGTATCTTTGTCATCAGTTGCTTTAAATTCAGGAAATGACTATGTTAGTTATGAAAAGATGAAGTAGTTACAGGATCAGCTGTAATATCATAAACATACTACACCCAGTGACATTAAGCCATAAAATTACACTACATTGGCAAGTGTCCAACCTGAAGACAACTTCATTGTTTCATTTAGACTTAACCAAAAGTTGCCATGGTTCGACATAAAAAAAATTGGACAAAGAAATTTGTAAGCATGAATGCAGACTCAACTGAAGCCAAATATTAACTGGAATATATATTTTTAGTGTATTAACAGGCTACAAAAGTAGGGGTTTTTGGTTTTGCTGGTCACTTTTTTCTAAGCAGTTATTTATATTATTACTATAAAGAACATTTATGACAGGTGATATGATAGCAACTGAAAGTGACATAAGTTACTGACTCTCAAATGCTGCTTCTGTTAGAATCCTCTATACCTCTTCATTGTGAATGTGAATTAAAGTGACCTTTCACTCATTTTCTTTCTTTTTGAACGTTTCTGTGCATGAAAAAGCAACACCCACCTTGTTTAAGGTATGCCTATACAGCAATAGGATGCCAAAGCAGGCTGGTGTATTCTACGCAGATGACTGCAGATGTGTTCACAGAGCTGCAAATGATTGTGTTAACATGGTAATATGTTAAGCCATCTGTCAACTGAGCTGTTGTATCTCACCAAGTCTATGCTCTCTTTCATGCTAAAATATTAGCTCATGCCATCATGCAGAAGTCACAGATGGAGAAGGCTCACCAAAATTGCTGGTTACCATGACTTACATAAAGCCACCTTACTCTATGCAGTATGTTCACATGATCACAATCAATCTCAGTGTATTAAATTAAAATTATTATTATAATTATATAAAATTATTATTACCAGGCAAGTTAAAATAATATGTGGACATTTGTTGTTCTGGCTTATACAGGCTTAGTTTAAGTAGAAATAATGCAAAACCTGCTTTCCATTAGATTACTTCTGAATGGCTCCACAGTCCAAACATTTGTCTTTTTTCAACATTGAAGTGGAAGATGAAGGTAAGTGAGTATTTGATTTGTTATGGTAGAAAAAATAATCTTATGGAGGAACAATGAGCACTGATGCCCCCAAGAACAGTAGTTTTATATTATCTGGTGAGAGCACAAGATAAGAAAGAAAAGGAAATGCAGCATGCCACACAAAGCACCACACATGAACTGAGCTGACATGTACAGGTATAAAAATGTGTATTATAAACAACTTTTTTTCAACATTTTACTAATAATTATTGTTTAAAGTACAGAAAACTTCTGCTTTCTCTGGTTTTTATGCTCCATTTGCTTTGTATCTTCATGCCTGGCTGACTGACATGAGGCAGCAGGTATGTTCTACCTCTATCTTGTATGACACAGTAGCCTAGCACAAATCTATTTATGGTAGATTTTATGGTAATTATGGTAGGACACAACTGGTGTGAGAACTTAAAGTCAGAGCACTATTTCTATGCATAACATTGAAAGTGTGTAATACACAGATCAAGGTTGGAGAAAACTTCTGATAGCAGAAGGCTATGTTGAAAGATTCATCCTAAGAAAAACAACTAAATTGTGGATGACTCTTGGACAATCAAGTCCTTATTTTGAGCCTCAAAAGGACAAAACCATTTGAAAACTGTTTCATTATTATGGTGACTTTCTGTTTCCTCAGTAAAGCTCTAGATAATGCCATCAAGCCACCATCTTTTTTCTGCACGTCAAAGAAGTTAAACAGGTACATGAAGAACATTAATGCAGTTCTGTTAGTCCAGACGATTTCAGAGCACTACAGATTCATGTCCACAATGTCTATGAGAGCTGCATGTTGAATCCCCACAGCAAGGGCACTAACTGGAGTGGCTCTTGCAGAACTGCTGCTCTGGGATATCTCCTGGACTCAGAGCTCCCAGAACCTACTGCTGTTTGCGCTGTCCTCTCCTCTCACTCGGAGTTATCTCCGAAAGCGAGAAGCCCTCGGGAAACCCACGGCACCGCTAACACCGGTTGTGCAAGCGCTCCGAGGATGGCCGCTGCGGGAACCTCCGATCTTGGCTTATAAGCCTGCATCACCCGGCAAGAGTGAACCGCTTTGCTGCGCCAGCAAACCGTCCTGAGCAGAAAGGTCCTTTGTTTGCTTTGGGGTTGGGTTTTTTTGGGGAGAGGACCCCCTCGGCATCCCCCCTCCCTGACCGCCCAGCAGTACAGGCAAAGGGGAATAAGAAGCCCAGACGCAGCAGCAAACCCGCAGCAGGTACCGCCCCCTCACTCCCGGAAAGGGGCTCGACCCCTCAGCCAGCAGGACCCTACTGCCCGGCTAGCAGCAGAACCAACCCCTGCTAGCCCGGCTCTAGCATACGGGGCCTGCCTCGGCTCTCGGCCACCACGCCCTCATACGCCCCCGGTGCCAGCCATCCACGCGGCTCAGCCGGCGAGACAACGTATCCGTGCGCCTGCGGGGAGAGCGAATGGCGGACGGACCCCCACCGCCGACCCGCAGGCATCCCCGAGGCTCCCCTCAGCCCGCTGGGGAGTCGCAGCAGCCTCTGCGTGAGGCGAGGGAGGAGGATGGGGAGCGCGGGCAAGAGCGGTGGCCAAGGACGCCAAGAGGATCCGGCCCGCGGAGGTTACTTACTGTATCCTGGCCGCGGTGGTCGCGTTGCCGGTCTGCGCTCGGAGGCACGCCAGCAAAAGCAGCCTCATGGCGGCCTCTCCTGTCCGCTCCGGGCGGGAGTCCCCTCACCGAGGGCAACGCCACGGCCACAGCCTCTCTTCACCAGCCGGTGGCCCCGCGGCCTCCCGGAAACAGCGGCGTGGAGCGGGTGTGCCACCTGCCGAACACGGACCGGGTTCCCCACGGAGCCCTGCGTGAAGGAGCTCCTTCTAATCAGCGACACCTGGCAGGGCCGTATGGGCCGGGGACGGGCAGGCCCTTGCCAGCTGTCCCTGATCAGAGGGCACTTGATTACAGAGCCAAGCTCCAGCTGTTGCGCCAGTAGGTTTGGGTCCCTTCCACCATCTCTAAATATTTGTGTATTTTCATTAAACAGCCCCAAAGATGACAGACTGGGGTCATGACCTCAGAGAAGCCTTAAAGAGCTCCTGAGAAGAACATCAGGAGCAGGATGGTATCAGCCCCCCCGACTCCTGAGGCAGTTCCTCGGCTACACCACTACGTGTCTCCCAAGATGAAGGTGGTTCACATTCAGTGGCAAGAATGGAGAAATTGTGGATTAGATGCCAACTACTGGATAAGCCAGACGTGTTCTAGTCCAAAGAACAAGGCAACAGGATGGTCAAAGACCACCCTACTATCAGGAAGGCCATATGATGAACAGAGCCAAAGGTACGTAAGATTAGGGCAGAGCTCTAGCAAGGAACCACAGCCACCACAGCAGCAGGCCAAATCCAGCGTTACAACAAAGTTTGGAAGGGAAAAATGAAGATTCCAAGCAATGTATCCCAGGTGATACTATCCTAGTCTTCAGGGTAAGCTCCAACAAGAAACAGAGTGACCAGCTGAGAGCAGATGAGTGGGGCAGCAGGCAAGGAGACTGAGAAGCTGGTTTGGGGAGTCAGCTGGGAGATTGATAGGGGCCAGGTGGCTGACTTGGAGACATCCGAGGCCTTGAACTTGATTCAACACTTTGCAAAAACATTGAGAGCACCTGCAGGGTATTTGTGCCCATGAAAAGATGAGAAGATGGCCTCCATCTAACAGAAAACTCACTTTTTTGCTTGTGTAGTTGTAATATTCTGTTCTCTGATGTAATTCACCATGGGGCCACGTGGATACTTTATGTTTCCACAAGGCCATAGAAGACAGGGAAAGGTGGTCTGGATAATGCAGTGCCTGTTTATTATGGCTTAAATTACTCTTCAAGTCCCAGTGTCAGATAGAGGGAGAAAAATAGGCCACCACAGAGAAAGGCTCTTAAATTCAGTAATTTATAAAATACTAGTTCTTCAAATAACTTGTATGGATCTCTAAGAATGACAGGTATTTGGTAATAGAGAGTTTAGAAGTGATAAAGATATATATCAGGGTGTATTCTGGCAAATTGTAAGCATGTTGGTACACTGGCTCATATTTTGCTAATGGGTCTTAATGCTGCAGAGCTATGTTCAACTGTCTCCATCTTGCTGATTTATCACTTACAAATATTTCAGCATAACATTGTTCAAGTCATTTTAAACTCCATCCAAACTAAAAAAGTTGGCTCTATCTTAGAAGAACAAATACTAAAACCAGCATAAATGCTAAATTAAGGGTAGGCAGGACCAAGCTATTTTATGCACTGTTTTAGAAAGTGTTTCTGGCATGAAATCCCAGCCCCACTGAAATTTAGAGAGCTTTTGTCAATCCAGATAGGATTCTAGGCTTGGAGGTCATTTCACTGTAAGTGGCTCATATGAAGCATAATTGGGCTTTTGAGAGCACTCACCACTCTCAAATCTAACAGGAGCCATCTCTGTTAGTCACTGCTGCCCCAACTATCAGTCTAAGAGACTTCTATCACACAGACTGCATAAAGCTCATGCAACTGTCTTTCAGTCTCCTGAAATGTGGCTGCTCTAAATCCTTTCCCAACAGACCCTCTAGTTCCAACATCATCCAGCTGCATCGCACCACAAAAGGTTGGCAGTGAACATCCCTTCCCCTGTTGCTGCAGCCCTGTACCTAAACCAGCCTATATAATCCAAAGTGGGGATATTCTGCAGTTGCATAGCCTACAGCAGGATATGTGATGATGCTCAGAAAGTCATGTTTTGGGTTAAAAGGAAGCTGTGGGTTTGGTAGCTGCACGAGATACCCGGTTACAGATAGCTTGGCCATTGTAACTTTTCACCTCTGCTAGCTCTAAAAGCAGGCAATAGCTGTCCAGCATATCTAGTGTCTAACACAAGATAAAAATGCAAACATCCAAGTAAGACAAGGCCTGCTCCATGACATAAGTGATGAAACTTAAACCAGTCACCTGAGAAATAACCAAAGAGGTATTAACATTTTATTACTATATATGGTAACTCATTTTTATGCTTTATAGGCCTTGACTGAAAAAGTTGAATATCTCTTAAGTCTTTGCAGCATTAAGTGTTGTTGTATCTTTGAAAACATGTACATAAGCTAATATATGACTGTATAGACATAGGTGCATTCATTGTATTCAAAGGAAGGATCATGGATGTAACTAAATGAAGAAATTTTAAATATACTGTAGCTAAGTGTTCCTGCTTGGAGGAAAACTAAACCACATCCTTCTGAAGGTGCTATGAGAGAATGTTCAGGTTGTAACAGTAGCTTTTGAATTCGAGTACCTACTTCTCAATACCTGAAGATTTAAATAACATTGTCTAATGTATGTTTCAAGTACTATTCACCATTGCTAGTTTGTAACAGTTTGTAACAGTTGCTGGGCAGGCGAAGATGAAAACCCCACCCCACTCACAAAGGTAAATTATGAAGGGCCTAGAATGTGATAGCTACATACGTTTAAACAGACAATAACAAAGTGGCTTAAATACTTTGTAGTCTCTAGCAAATGCAAGACCCCTTAGAAAACATCATCACAGTTGGTGTGATATACTATTACACTGGGCAAAGCTAAAATGTAAATTTTTTAAATGACAGAATCAGTCACGTTCACAAGATCTTTCTACAGCTACCTGCATTTCCTCATTGTCCTCTGCCATGAAATTCAACTAGCTGAGAGAGCAAATATATTTAGTGAGTCATTTTTATGGCATGTGTTATTTACAAAGGCCCATTGTTATTAAATTAGTATATTTACAAGCATCACTTGCTCAATTACCAACGCTGCTCGAAAAATTTTAAGTCATAGCTAGATGCTGGGTGTAACTATATGATGTCAATTTACCCTTTTCGTGGAAAACACACAACCAGGAGCATTTTTCTCACTTTATTCTGGCTAAAAATATGACTTTAGGATCTGCTGGTGAAGACGATTGGGCACCTCCACGATCTTTACCACCACACGTGACGGTGGAACAAATGAAGATCTTAAGGCTCCAACCTTGCAACCACTAACATGTTTTCTGATTTTAATCATGCACTTTGTTCCATTCAGATCAGAGTCTTCAGTCTCCACGTGTGCTCATGAGACGTTATTACCACAAGCACACCCCAGATAAACCTGACTGCCAACACCTCGCACCCAGCCAGGGCTCTCCCGTTCCGCAGGTCACTTCCCCGGGGGCAGCTCCAGCCGAAGCACTGCCTGCTGCTCCTACTAGGAGCAGCGTTACCCCCACAAAAGGACTCACTTACAATGCTCGTTCACGGCTTCCCGGAGGGTGGCCATTTCACGGGGACAATCCTCCCTTTTTGCTTTTCCGACTGAGAAGCAAAGGACACAAATCGCTGCCACTATTACTGCTGGCTAACCCCAAGGAGAGAAGGAGGGATACCATGGCAGGCAGCGCTGAACCCGTGTCGTTAACAGAGTTACACAGCTCCAGATAAAGCCTAAAGCATAACCGTTAACCTGAACTAGGACACAAAGTAACCCCCACATAAGTGTTCCTACTGCAGCCTTCTCACACCCGCACACCCATGAAAGACGCGACGGAAAACATGAGGGGAGGAAACTGCCACCTCCCTCCCCCGGTAAAGCTCCGCACAGCCGAAGGTGTAACGAACCCTCGGCTCAGCTCAGCCGCGGCAGTGAGGAGATAGGCCATGGCCTCCCGAGCCCAGTGCCCGCTCCGAGATGCCCTCACAGCCGGTACCTCCGGCCGGACCCAGCGCGCAGCTTCCGCTCCGCTATATCCTGCCCCTCCCTAACCCCACCCCCTCTCGCCTCAACCACCACTCCCTGCAGCCCAGCCTCCCATGTGACCGTGCTGCCGGCGGAGCGACATCACCCTCAGCCAATGGTCATGCGCCGTTCCGCCGCGTGGGCGGGCCGGGTCTGGCGTGGCCCCACGGCGCGACAGCGGGCCGGGAAACGCGGCGGGGTCGGGAAGGAGGTGGCTTCGTCATGGAGGAGGCTGAGGCGAGCGAGCGTAGCCCCTTGCTGAGCAGCGGGGAGCGCGGGCGGGCAGCCAGCAGCGCTTTCCACGGGCGGCGGTTGGCCTGCGCCGCCGTGCTGCTGGCCGAGCTGTTGGAACGAGTGGCCTTCTACGGCATCACGTCTAACCTGGTGCTCTTCCTCAACGGGCCGCCCTACGGCTGGGAGGGTGCCCAGGCCAGCCAGGCCCTGCTGCTCTTCATGGGCATCACCTACCTGGTGTCGCCCTTTGGTGGCTGGTTGGCTGACGCCCTCCTGGGCAAGTTTGGCACCATCCTGCTCAGCATGGCACTCTACCTCCTGGGCATGCTAGCCTTCCCTGTCATCGCAGCACCGCACACCCGCCAGGGCCTCTGCGGGGATATCCCCTTGTTCCCTGTAGAGAACTGCTCTTCTCCGGCGGCCAATGCAACCATGGCACCTTGCTCCCAGGTGGGAGCCATCCGCTACTGTGCCACCGCCACCTTCATTGGACTGGTCCTCGTGGGGCTGGGCGTCGGGTCGGTCAAGGCCAACATCACCCCTTTTGGAGCAGACCAGGTCGAGTATTATTTGGCAGCTGCCAAATCATTTGTGTGTGCAGAGCTGAACCAGGGAATGGTTATCAGTCATGCAGAGGGTCTTGCTTTGGTGGGGTGGACAGTGTGCCTACTGATTCACGTCTCTGTAGGTGTTAGGTCTTAGAGGGAATCAGATCATCCAGCTTTGTTCCCCGTGTAATGCAAGCTGTTAAGTTGTGGCCTGTAAGGTGTAATTTTGGTGTCTGTGTGGTTTCTGATCTCTTATGCCCCTTGGTTTTCTGGTAGCCTTGCCTTACGTGTCATACTTGATTTGGCAAAGCTGTAACCATCTTGGGTTAGATACTGAATGGCAGTTAAGTGGATTTTTAATTATCCTCCATTGCAGAGTTGTACCCAGTTAGTTTGACGACCTCAGAGCTCAGGTGAAATAGCTGGTACACATTTCAGCTTTGACAAGGATAGCATGGGCCTTCTAGGGCAGCAGTCAGAGGTCTTTATCATCCTGTGATAAATGAAGGGTAGACAACAAACATTTTTTTATGCTTTAAGTATTCTCTGTGTACTGCACTGTGCCCCTGAGTGATACTTTTGTGCAGGCTACTGTTGTGCCACATGATCAGTGGGAAGGTGCTCTCAACATCGTAAACATATTAACCGGGCTGTTCTCAGAAGGACATGTTCTGTCAAACGACCTTTCTCAGATCCACTTCAGTGATACCATTCAGTGGATCATCACTGCTGAACGAAGTGGTTTTATGGAGAATCTTCCAGAGACAGCTGATAGTTCAGTATCAGCTGGAATGGGCTGTTGCATATATTTTTTACCACCTCGTGCTAAGGGTGGTATGCTGGCGGTGGGTGTTGGAGAATAATTTCTGCTTTACATCTTGGGAATATGAGATGCTTTGGTACTGAGCAGCTTCTCTAACCAAACTCCTCTTGACAAAGAAACAAGGAAAATACCTCTGATCCTGTTGCATGCCTATTTACTGGCCCACTGAGTTCTGGTTAGAGGAGGTATCAGGAACACCGTGAAATTCTTTGTGAGAGGAAGGATCTACCATAGTATCTTTGTTAGACATACCTCTGTTCTCTGTTGTGCAGTTCACATTTGTCATTCTTTGGCATTTCATATATTATAAATTCTGGAGTTGTGGGTGAAAGGCAGTCTATAAATGTAAAACATTATTATAGCCTAGGATTGTGCATCTCTAGTGTATCGGTTCTGTTAAAGCCAGTATGAGCCCATCAAGTGAAATAGCTTCAATATGACTTTATCTTGTAAGGTGTTTTTCAAAAGTGACTGCTTAGCCCCAGAACACTTTAAATATAAGAGATAAATAATGGCAAGAGCAGTGCAAGAGAAGAGCCATTGCCAGTGGAAGTGTGGCTATCGTAGTTGGATTTTCTAAAGGCTTTCCCCTCAGGATTTCACAGAAAGCAGGTTTTGGCTAGATTTGCAGGTAATTCACAGTGATTTATGTGGGGTGAAGCAAAAGAAATTCTCCTTTCTGGTTCATAATAGTCAGTGGAGCTCTGCTGAGGACAGACTTTTTCCCCTTCTCTGTTTTTCTGGCTTATCTATTGTTAAATATATTACAGCATGCCACTTACCTTGAGCAGTTTGGGGCCTTCTCTCTCCCTAGGACTGTAGCAGACTGCTGGATAGATGGATATATATTGCTGAGAATATAGTCTGTCTGCTAGAGTCACATTCTTGGGAAGCCAGAATACAAAGCAGACATGTTTTGGCTGGACATGTGCTGATCAGATCTGTCCTCTTTCCCTTAAATACCAAACAAAGGAAAATAGGCACTGTATGTCATGTATTTTAGCTGACATGAACCACCTTTCAGATACTGTTAATTACATTTGATTGCAGATCTCTTAAAAACTACCAAGTAAATTTTTCATTTTTAACAGATGATCTTTAATTTGGGTGGAGAACCCAAATACAATGAGGCTGGTTTTGTTTAGAAGAAAATAATCACCTTGGGGAAAATTTGGAAACTAAATTACAATACTTATTTTCCTCTGAGATTAAAAATGTATAGTTTCTTAATTTGTGTTAAATGGATGCTCTTAGAAGTGCTGTTACAAGCAACTAAGTAGACTTAGGATAGAGTAACTTTTGCCAGACAGCTTAGCAAAAAATCAGTTGCTGCAAACGAGGTATAGAGCAGCTTTACTTAATTGTGGTTAGAAGTATGAGCTGTTTTTTCTAGAAGCTGCAGGTTGATCCACCATACAGGTCTAAATCTGAGCTGATGGTTCTCAGAATAGTGTTTATAATCATGTGATATGTATAACCTGGCACTTTCCAGTTCCCCTTTCAAGTGTGAGTGTTTTGTAGTCATTTCCTGTTCTGTGTAGCAGTTTGTGACTTTACTGTTAGCAGACAGTATGACTATCCCTCATTATTGTGAAAGCTGGTTTAGCTTCGTCATTGAAGCCAACATTAGGAGTAGACTACTGATCTAGTATCAGCTGTGATCATTGTTCTCATTGGAGATGAATTTCTTTTGGGTTTGTGGTGATTAGAAATACCAGTTTTAACCCACAGTATATCTTCTTTCTGAATTGCCAAAATAGTCAAGAAATCTACCAGTCCATGACCTGTCCAAAATCTACTGGCTTTGCTAAACCCATTGCTGTTATGGTAGCATCACTAGAGGCAGGATGCTATTGGAAAATGCTGGTGTAAAGATGGCTTTAGAGTGATTTTCAGCCTTTGTTTATTTATTTGTAGAACTTGGGGTTTCCAGCCTAGAGGCAGGGTGTATAAAGAATTGAAGGTCACTGACTGCAAGTTACAGTGTGGTTGTTGTTGAACTTCCTAGGAGATTGCAAATGTCTAAGGCCCTGCAGATAACACTTTGAAAACTGAAGTTGTGGCATTCACTGGGCAGTGCTAATTTGTTTCTGGCAGAAACAGAACAGATATGGCAGTAGTGAGAGGAAGCAGACATTAAATGTGAACTGGCCAAATTTTGATATAGAAGTTTGGAAGTATGGAGCAGCTGAGTGGTACTGTATAGATAGCTCTGCTAGGGAGCTCTCTCCAGCTGCTCTCGAGGTAACTCATGTCTGTAGTGATGGGTTACAAGGGCAGAATTCTGTAACAGTAAATTTCACTGTGGAAAAACTGTTGTCATTGTGCTTTCTTTTGTAGGCTAAGGACAAGGGCAGGCTTCTACATTTTCATCCTTGCTCTGTTGTGTGGCTGCTGACATAGTTGGCTGAGTTAAGTTTGGGGGGTTTTGTTACCTTTGCTGCTTGTGACTGTCAGTTGATTGCAGGAACAAATGCAAATACTAATGTCAGTAACTTTTAAATAATCTTTTTTCCTTTTATGTGAGCCCAGTAGGAGGTCATAGCTTTGGCTCTGTCACGTGAACAAGGAGAAAGGGAAGATTACAACATTCTGGAAGTCTGAAGTGTTGGTGGTTAGGAAATACTTGGGATCATTAGCAGATGATGTCAGAGATCATATGTCATTGTGGAATGGCAGACAACAGATAGGCACTAGCTGCAGCAAAAATAACAAATCCTGTGGATAACCCTTTCTTTGAAACTGACCTACCTGTAAGAGAGCTGGAAGTTACTTTGTGTAAAAGCTAAGCATCTAAACACAGGAGCTATGGAGAAGGAATGATGCCTGTCTAGATTGCTGGCTCTTCACATAGAAATCAGGAGAATCTAATAAAATCTTTCTATTTGAGCTGTGTAATATTTTTGGTTTCAAGCTGTAGAGACTGCTTTGGTTAGTACTTGGATAGTCTCTTAGGAAAGGTGTCAGTGTTGATGTTGGTGGATAATTCATCAAGTGATCATCTTTCATCTAAGCATTAACCTCAGGGACAGCTGTGCTGTGGAAGTTGCTGTCGGTCAGATATTTGTTATGACTCTTCATCAGGTCTTATAACTAAAGATCTAGTTGCTCTTCTTCCCTTTCTTTGTCTTAGTTGCTTTGAAAATTTTGTCCTGATTGTAAGATGTTAAACCTTAGATCCTAAATGAGTTGTGTAGTGCAGTGCAGAGCTGCACAGCTTGAGGTGTCCTCTGCTGAAAGTGGCTGTAAATAACCTAATGATTACACAGTTTCCATCACATAGTGTTCCAGGCACTGAGGATTATTTATCATGAAAACTGTGGTCATAATTACATCTCATCTGACCCTAATCTGTCTGATAAGTGTTTTGTATTAGGAATTTTAGTTTGGAGAACTATTCCCTTACTATTTTGAAATCCAATGCTGTGTAGGTCCCAGTTATAAAACTCAGAATGTCACTGTGCTTTTCTTTCTGCATTTGGATTAACTATATGAAAAGGATAGTTAGCAGATATATCAAGAAAAACATCTGTTGGACTGTAGAAAAATCAAGTATTAGGTTAGATTTTGTTTTGCAGAAGTTATGTTAGATGTCTTGAAAGTAGCAAGGGGTTTTTTTGTTTCCTCTTTAGTGGCCCACCTGAATGCAGGCAGCATTGACATGGGGCCAGTGACCAACAAACCAGCTGTGGTCAGAATGCTTACAGTTGCTAATTTCCATCATTTCTTTGGTAGTGGGGGGTTTTGGTGGGATTTTTTGGCTTAGTTTGTTTGTTTGGTTTGGTTTTTTGAGGGGGGGGATTAGTTTCTTGCATTTTGTTTTAATTAAAACTTGCCCAACAGTTTGAAAGAGGAAAATTTAGGGCAGTTGGGATGCTCCTTGTACAGTACAGTAGGTCATTGTGTATTGTAACTGAAGTAAAAGCACTACTGGATTGTTCCTTACTGTTCTTGGAGAATGATGTGCCATCCCATTCAGTAGGTAAAAAAGCTGTATAAGGGATGTGTGTGTGTGTGTGTATATATATATGTAAATAAAAGAATGCAGAACAGTGACTGGAGACTCAAGACTGTATATTATACACTAGGAGTTGATTTAAAGAAGTGACAGCTGTCTTACAGTGGGGGATTCTGTGGAAGATGTCTGAATCTGAGGTCATTTGCAAAAGAATGCATTACCTAGAGCAAATAAATTGTGTGTATTAGATATGTACTAATACTTCTTTGAGGTGGGGCACCTTTGAGACAGTTTTACTACAGTGTTTTCATTCAGTGGTAGGAAGCCTTGCACTCTAGCCATGGCATTTGACTGATATTGTTTGCATTTTCCTGTTGTAAGGAGTTTGACTAAAACGTGGTAAATCTAAGGTGACCTTTTTCATACCTTTTAAGCTGTTTTGTTGTGATAGTGACAAATCTTTTAGATGTACCTGTTTTGCCTTTCAGTGCAGGGATGTGGAACCTTTAGCCCACAGGACAAATTCAAGCCAGGACCCACACCATACTTGTGCCACTTACATGCATCATTTTCCCACTGCAGTTGCTGGTGGGATGTTAAGAATATAACAAAGCTGGTGGTGCTGGTACCACAAGGAGAGTGCTGCTATGCTTGAGCACAGATGAAATTGAGCAGAGAGAGTGATAGATTTTTGGTTCTGCTTGGATGATTGAAAATAATGCAAGTATAAGGGGAAAAGGAGAATTCCTGCAGTTTTGGGAAAAATACTTGTACTTGATTAAAAAAAAAATAATATTCACCATGGTTTTCTTCTTCTTGGTCCCTTATTAAAATGTAGCATCTGTTTATGAAGAGAATAAACCAATCCATTTTGTGCTGTCACACAGCTCTGGTAGTAGCCAGTAGGGAAAACTTTGAGGAATCTACTGTCAATGTAATATAGCTAATATTCTGGGCAGCTGGTGTGATGTTTGAAAGGAACTACAAGGGCTACCTTTTAACTCTGCCATGTTTTCTGGTCTTGGTAGTACATCTTCATAGTTCTTCCACTTGGGCAAGATATTCCACTAGCTATTTCAGTGTGATTTTTATTAAGTTATTAATGTCTGTCAATAAAATGCTGTTGTGGCATTCTGGGTGTGGCTGTGATGTGATTTTTAGTGTGTATATATCCTTTAAAAAGTCTGTGGTGTGTCTGCCCTGTGAACATTGGATTCCTCTGTCTCAAAAGGGATGCTGGAAATGGACAAGTTTCAGGGAGGGGCCACAGATGTGGTCAGTAGTTTTCTATGCAAGGAATCATGAAACAGCCTACAACTTTCTACCTCTGAAAAAGGCAGCTAGAAGAATGATGTGGCAGTGGTTTGCAGAAATAATGATTGGGGAAAAGAGAGAGGCAGAAATGGACCAGGGATGGGATAAAGCTCAGCTGTCTTCTGTTGTTTCTTGGAACTAGGTAAAATGAGTGAGGCTTGTATAGAACAAGTTCAAAACAGACAAATTGAGGTGGTTCTTCCCACTGTGTAATTAGCTGGGGAACAGTTTTGCCACAGGATATTATGGTTTCTAAAAGCTGACCTGGGTTCAGAGGCAGGCTGAACAAGTTCATGGAGAGGAGATCTGCTGCTTTTCTTAAATAGACAGAAGCCATCATTGCTTCAGGAAGTTCCTCAGGAGCTAATGGTTGGAGGCTGAGATGATACTTGGTAGAAGCATCATGCTGTGCTTGCTCTATTCTTACCTGTATCAAAGTTTGTTTTCTTTGCATAATGCAAGCAAGCTCATTTGTAAGAAGGAGGCTGGTAAGTCATCTTCCTTGCAGAAAGCGTGAGAGAGGAGAGACTATATGGTGAAGAAATGGAAGCTTCTTAAAATAGGTTGCTAACTCCTTACATAAATTGGAGCACTGTGTTTATAATGTAATTGTTCACCAGTACCCTGCTGCCATTTGGGGTTTAGAAGGCATTCCTAGCTTGATACTCTACTGTGGATGATGACTATTCAAATTAGGAAATGAGTACCAAGCTGAAACTAGAAAGGGAGAATTTTTTGGGTTGAGGCTCCAGGTCTGTACTTGACATGCTAACAGACCTACCTGAATACCTAACAATGCTATTAACTATGCATAGGAATAGAGATGTCTTAATATTTCTTGTGTTAGGCTTTGTTAAGTGATACAGATGGGTTTGTGCACCACTGAGAAGCTTAATGCTGTAAATCAGAACAGTCAATGTTACAAACCTACTTCAAGACACAGCTTGTTTTTCATATTGCAAACTAAACAGATCTTTTGAAGATCTGGCAAATAAGGGAGGGAAACTTGCAATTAAAAATCAAAAACAACTGACTCAGCAAGACTGGTGCATTGCAGTGGCTTGCTAGTCACTGTTAATGGCCTTTCAGTCATAAACCAGTGACAAATATGGTATTATGAATTCTTCTACAAACTAATTGATCTTTTAAATGTATTTCAAGTTTTAACTTGCATATTTTCCCTTATATCACATCTTATGAGTGATGCTGGGTTCCTGTGACTTAATTACAAAACATGGGGTGACTGATGGTAGGCAATGCAGACTAAAGATTGATAGTGACAACTGTACAGGATAATTCTATAAACCAGAGTTGTCTTTACTTTCACTGGAGAGACATTGAGAGCTTGAAGCAGAAAAATAACACTATGAAGAGTGCTGACTTAATAGAGGGATAAATGTTTACTAGAGCCTTGTGACACCTTAGACAACCCAAATGTAATTTATTGACTTATTCTTTTTAAGGCCAGAATGGTAAGTCTTCCTTTTATGTTCTGATTGAGAGACATTAGGGCTGTGTTAAAATTTACATTTGTGCTTTAATTACCAAGTAGTCATTTGAAGCTTAGAAAACAGAATATGGGTAACTGTTATGTGTATACAGTTGGAAGAAGCAACTGTTGCAGTACTATGAATACATGAATTTTTAGGTAGGTTAATGTTTTTACTGAAAAAAGAATAGTTATTTCAACTTCTGTACACTGTGGGATGTTAACGTGAGTAAACTTTGTCTAGAGAAAAGACTGAGTGAGAGACTGCAGTAGAACTAATAATGGCCTTTGTGGAGAAGCTATGTAGTTTAGTGTTGTATGGCTTTTTTTATCCCTGTGCTGAACTTCTAGAAGGTCACTTATATAGTGGGATAGCTCAGGAAGGTGTCATTTCATGAAACATCATGCTAAGCCCAAAACACTTCAACAATTTCAGTGTGACTCTAAATTAAACCTAAACTCTTCAGTGTATTGAAGTTGATTGATTCTAATAAACAGACTTCATTTTCTTCAGAAATTGAATGACTTGTTTCTGTTCTTTTCCAGGTCAAAGACCGAGGTCCAGAAGCCACAAGAAGATTTTTTAATTGGTTTTATTGGAGCATTAATTTGGGAGCTATTCTCTCTCTGGGAGGCATTGCATACATTCAACAGAATGTGAGCTTTGTTATTGGATATAGTATCCCAACAGTTTGCATTGGGATTTCATTCATGGTTTTCTTATGTGGGCAGAGTTTCTTCATCACAAAACCACCTGATGGTAGTGCCTTCACAGACATGGTTAAAATTCTTGCATATTCTTGTTGCTCAAGACAGAGACAAGTGGAACGTTCAACTAATAGGTTTGTAATGAGCTCTTCAGTACGGTTTGAATTCAGTCAATCAGCCTAAGAGTTGGAACTAGTTAGTTCAAACTACCTGGCAGTAAGTCACACTAGAGAGTACACTAGAATATGCAGTCTTGCTTTGAGAACTGGAACTGGGAATTTGGAGTCCTGGAGAAATTTTCTGGCAATTCTGGGCTGAGAAAGGCACATTCTGAGATCAGTAGATCTCCATACAGCAAGATCAAGTCTGCTGTTTTCAGTTGACTGCTATGTCTTGCCAGTGCAGAGTTTCTGAAAGTGTAACATAAGCTAAGTATGCTGCTTTTAAGCATTAGTTAATTTTCATCTCTTCTCAGATATGTTTATGGGACACACTTTCTGCCTTGAAAAACACTACATAATTTGTATTTAATGTTGTAAGTGGCTTGATGGGCAGCCAAAATGTGTACTGGCTTTTTTGCTTTCCACATGGTTACTCCACTCTTAAGAGATGCCCATGGAATACTGGTGGCTGAATTCAGTCACTGATGATAAGAGATGTGAGGTGCTTCTGCAAAAGGGCTTTCATGTATTCAGACTGCACAATAATTCACTGAATTAGAATAACCTGTGTTTTGTGATACTGTTTCTTAAGTTCTGCATATGACAGTGCCAGTGATTTGTGCGTGGTGGGGGGAGAATGGGAAATAAGGAAACCTTTGTAATGGAAATTTTTCAGCTTGTGCTTTCACCTGCTCTGATCCATTCTGGCCTAGTTGTTTTTCTGCAGCTTACAGGAATAACTTATTTTGGAAATGAATGAGCTGTTTATAATGAAGTGTTACAAGATTGCCAGTTGTGTCAGCTTTTGTTGTTAACTAAATATTTCAAATTCTTTTCCAAAGCGAAGGCCAGGGAGTACTTCAGCAACCTCGAAAGCAAAGCCTATTTGAGATGGCCAAGATTTCTCGTGGGGGCCCATTCAGAGAAGATAAAGTAGAAGATGTGAAAGCTCTTGTCAAGATTATCCCTGTTTTTTTGGCTTTAATACCTTACTGGACAGTGTATTTTCAAGTGAGCAGTTCCAAATGGTTAGGTTTTTATTTCACATGTCTAAACCCCGTCATTTCTAATGTAAGGGCCATAACTTCCTCTTCTCACAGTTTCATTTGAGAGGTCTCAGGGCACTGGCTTTAAGCTGCAGTTCCAAGTCTGTATTATAAATCTAACTAACTCCTATCTGCAAATTACTCCCCACAGCAGTTACCTGGAGGAAACACACAAAAGCTTTAAGTTTTACCTACCCTTAGCATTTGGTAGCTGTGATTTAAAGAACAGGAATATTGAAGAGGATTTTTCTGTATGCTAGTATTGGCAGTTTGACTTGTTTAATACCCAGGTATTTCATAAAGTTAACTACTTCTCTTTCACACACCTGGAGTTGCATCTCAGGAGAGATTTTAATTATATTATGTTAGCAGAAATAATACTGCATGGTGCTACCTTCTTCTGAGTGTTTTTATTTACTAGATGAAATCCTTGTGGAAAGCTGTATTAGCTTACCAGTATGCCAAAGGACCTAATTTCACAATTTTCTGGGGCCTCTTTCATAAATGTGACTCTTACTCTGAAGTTGAGAGATGAAAAATGGCTACTAAGAATCCTTTCAAACAATATTTTGACTTAATAATAATCTTCCCTAATTCTAGATGCAGACAACATACGTGTTGCAAAGTCTCCACCTGAAAATCCCTGAAATATCAAATGACACCAACTCTATTCATACGGTAAGCAGGGAGAAACAAATCAAGAGTGTGTTTTCTTTAGTTGACATGCAAAATAGGTAAGTATGGTACAAAAATTCCAGGAAGTTAGGGCAGTGACTAAGGCCACAGGCATTGGGCATTTAGAAGCATGACACATAACAGAGATTTTGGCATATTCAAATATGGAGTTCACGCCACCCTGTTTTGAATGTATTCAGGTAACATCCACTGCTTTAACTGAGTATCTTTATCCCTCAGTGGACAAATTATGATCTTTGAAGAAAGCTTATAAAGCTATATGCCTTAAGTTTTCAAATTGGTACAGTGGAACAGAAGTATTTCTACAAACTCAGTAGAAATACCCATACTTAACTGAAACATTAGTTTGTGCAAATGTGGAACCTGAGATACATTGGTAACTTATTGCTTAATGTTCACCTTACCTTGAATCAGTTCAGCATATGATGGAAGTTGTTCAATCAGTATTTTTCTAGAAAGGCTGGCATCTTGTCATTGCAGAAATGGTACTGAGAGATAGAAACAAGAAGTTTGAATGTAAATTATTAGCAAACTTACTAAACGTGCTTTTAAAATCAAACTAAGCAAGAGTTTGACTAACCCAGCAGAATTCACTGCATTTTTCCAAGTATGAAGATTGCTAAGCAAGGTATGTAACCTCATGTATCAAACTGCTGAATATTTTTATATAGCCAAATCAGGTTATTATTCTATTTTCAAATCCATGGTATTGAAATGCCTGGGAAACATTAAGGGGAGGTCAGGATGGATTCAGCTTTACCATTATCATCATAACTTCTTGGGGTTGGCAAACTATGAGCCAGAAAGCATTTGCCTGGGTTCTTTGCAGAGCTGCAATGACAACTGTAATGCAGAGCAAGAAAGCAACAGTGTCTTTAGTGACTTGTTAGACCATGTCTGCATGCAGAGAGTGCTCACAATGTGCCACATGCGGATGGCAACGCTCACTGCAGTTTGACACAGCCGGATAAGGACGTGGCTCAATGCCAGTCAAAGGCTCGTGCTCTTGGTGCAGACTGCTGTGAAAGTGCCAACTCCTGCTCAGATGATGGAGAACTGAAAGTTCACATTTTGCTAACTCTTGTTTTTGCAGTTTGTCATCGTCTTAGTTCTACCAGAGTGATTACAACCAGTCAGTGAAACAGGGTTCTCCATACCCACATAGTGGTGGAGGCTAAGGGCTTGGGTTTTTGAGATGCTTGCCAGTGGTTGAGATTTGTAGCTTCAAGGGAATCTGATTGTTGTCCTCTGTTACTGTAGCTTTAGGTTGTTACAGGCCCCTTGCTCATCCTGGATAACCTTTAGAAACATACTCACCTGTTCTAACCTCAAATTACCACACACGCAGGAACAGTTTAGTATCAAAAACTGAATCAGCATCAGAACCACATAGATCAAGCAGTGGGTCAAAGACTGTGATGTGTAGTACAGTATCACACTTTCCTAAATGATCTTTCAAAAAGTACCCCCAAAGCAGACCATTTTGATAAATGTTCCTGTACTGCCTTGGTTTGTTAGCTCAGAACAGAGGCTAAATATTATTAAGCTTGGTAGAAGTTGTCTCGTTCATACAGACAAGAATCTTAGTGTCAATTACTGAATCTTGCAAATGAGAAAGGATGTGTGTATTACACCATACTCTTTGTTCATTTGACAGGTGTAATTTAATTTTAATTGAATTTTGTATTACATGAGTAAAACTCACTGTTCTGTCAAATATTTCTGAAAGTTCTAAGAGTAATAATAGAAAATTGCAGAACTTGGCTATTAAATATTTTTCATGACTGAAGTAGAAAAAAGTTGAATTCTGTCAGACTAGAGTATATCACTGGAAGCAAAATAATAGGAACTATTTGATTGCATTAAATAACTTGACTTGTGTGCCATTAATAGTGACTTTGCTTTTAAAAATGTGTCTTGGGTGTATTCATTTAAAGAATCTGCACAGTTTTGTTTACTACACTTGAGTTGCACAATCAATCATTCCTCAGACAAATGTTCTATGACTAAATAAACCTTAAGAGCAGAAAAGCTCCCAAAGGATAGTGATTTTTTTCCATTAAATGTATTTCAAGATGCATGGAGACAAACTCAGATGTTGCTATAATGCTAATGGCCATCTCAGCTTTCAAAAGGAATATGTATAGTTTTTGTTAGATAGTTAACTCTTGTTTTAGCAAAAATGAATTCAGAAAAAGGACCTAAACTATGAGCCATCTAAAACTTAGAAATCTTATAAAAAAATCCTTTGCAAAACATCTGTGCTGAGTTCTACATTTTGTTTTCTTGAGTATTCTTTTCATCTGCCCAGTAATTTTCTTATTCCTTATTTTCCCTGAAACTTTGTGCAGTATTTACTTTTGTGAAAAGAACCTTTTTGCTTTGAACACTTGCATGTCTTTCAGTCCCAACAGAAAGCTCCTACTTCCTGGACACCCCCCCCAGAAAATACCCCAAACCCAACACCCACCTCAGCACAGCTGGAGGTGCTTCTTGAAAGTGAGAATATACAATACTATTGGAGTTACTATGGTGAGGAATCATTTGTGCTTCTGAGCTAACAGAACTATGAACTACCAAATTAAATGAAAACCTGAATAGCTGAGTGTTTGCCTCAGCTTTAACACACATTTGTTTTCTTTTCACTGTGTCTACAAGTGCACTGTTCTTTATTTTGGATCTCAGTGTTCCAGCAAAAATATTTTTTGCTTTGTAAAGTAATAGTAAAAATCAACCCTTAAAGTATGAAATTGCTAACCAAAGTCATCTTGTCATTTCAGTTTCCAGCAGCCTGGCTGACTATGTTTGATGCAGTGCTCATTCTGATCCTAATACCCTTAAAAGATAAATTGGTGGACCCCATTTTAAAGAGGAATGGCTTGCTCCCATCCTCACTGAAGAGGATTGCAGTTGGAATGTTCTTTGTAATGTGTTCTGCATTTGCTGCAGGTAAGGAAACAACTTTGAGTTACACTTAGAGTTAGTTATTCAGCTACTGGCAACAGCATTTTTAAACACACTTTTCTGAATCTTTAATTCAAGATTATTCAGAGATCTTTTAATGGGATAGCTAGAATGCAACTGCATGGGTGTATTTCTCACAGTGAAAGAGATTTTATCCAAAAACTAACTAACATTTGTGATAAAATTGGATAGAAGGCTGTTAGTCCTCTTAAACTTTTATGGTATTATGGAAGTACACATTGTCTGATTTATTAACAATTTGTCTTGAAGTTGAAAATTTCTTTATCTGGAGAACAAATTAGTTCAGAAATAACTATGTTCCTTCACATAGTCTGACCTAGAAGTACTGAAAAAGTGACATTTTACCTAAAAACCTTTTCCTTTATCTGAAATCATAGTTAGGTTGTGACTGAACAAGAGTTTCCTCCCACTTTGGATTTCTTTTCCCCTACCTTAATGTCCCCTAATATTTGGGAATTACTGTAGTGTAAAATATCTCAGCTATAGCATGAAAGGAAAAAGATGGCAACTCTGTTCAAACCATAAATCAGCTGCTTCTGAGATGATTTAAAGTTGTTAAGCACTGCTGATGTGGAACTGAACATCTCTGAGCAATGCTTCATAGAGCCTATAGACTTCAGCTAGCGCCACTGTAATGAACATATTGATAAAGCATTATAGCATTAAATAAATTAATTTCAGCCTTGTAATCTCCTATATTTTAGAGAGAGGGACACTTTACATGGCTATTAAGATTTCTCTCAATGAGAGAGAGAATGACTTTATTAGGCCAAGGTCACTTTATGTGGGCAAGTAAAGTTCTTAAAGCAAAGTCATTTAAACTTAAAATAAGAATGTTTTGCTTATTCCATGTTACTTAGGACACTGCTACCAGCAAAAGAAGATGATGTAAAACAGTTAAATGTCAGCTCTTTAAATAGAACCTGCTGGCTCACATATAAGTGAATTTAAAAGCAGCAGTATCTGTCTTTATGTGGGGAAAAAAAAGTGTATTGAACTATCACAGCAGACTTGGGAAATGGCTTAATATAGCAGAATTCTTAAAAATTTCACATGCCTTCTTTACTATTCACCTACAAATGTAACACATGGTTTTGCTGGTTTGATCCTCCCCTAACACTTCCACAGTAGAAGCTGAGAAGGTGAATTCTTTGGGTGGTTATCTGCAGTCTGGTTGGAAAGTTTAACCTTCTGGAGTAACTTAACATCCCTTCACCATAACGTGAACTTAAGAGCTTCTGTTGCAACAAATCTGGGGCATAGGAAACTGTTCATTTCTAGGAGGGTAGAAAGCTTCTCTTAGTTTCCATTTCATATTTTATTTTCTCAATAAATGATATTTGTAGAAGTCATATTTTAATACTCTTAAAATACAACATTACTTCCAACTATTTCTGCCTTAGAGATACTCATTAAAGTCTTAACATATGAAGATGTTAATATCTTAACTTGCAATCTTGGAAGCATCTTACTGATTTTTTTGAGCCCTATTTCCATTTTAACTTGCTTACCTAACTGGCATTAGTTGTGGACACAACTCAGGCTGCCTATTAGATTGCTTAGATGATTCTAAACTGTGTGAGAATGCAACTGATTAGATTTAATGAACATCTGCTGTGCTTCATGCATTTTATTGTAAATTCTGAGCAGCAGTATTTAAGGTTATTCAACTGGAAAATCTACTTCATTTATGGAGTTTAAACAATTATAGCAAGAACATAAGATTCTTTTAACTACCAAAACTAGAAGATTAAATTTGAAGCTTATCTGTCAAAGTCTAAGAAAGAATCAATAGATTCTAAAGTACTCATCTCTGAAGATAAAATTATGGCAAAGTTTGGTATATTGTAGTTATGCTGCTATGTTTCTACATGCCTCCTAAGTCTGCTTATGTAGTGAAGAGTATCAAACACATTAAGTATCACTAGATGTTTTGAGGTGCAATAATTTTGTGTTGAATGTATATGAATTAAATTTATGTCTGAGTTCTTAGCTGATTTTTTTATATTTTAATTAAGTTCCACTCTAAAATGTTTTTCAGCTGTATTAAACCAAAACTTCAAGAAATCCAGCTTTATTTTAATTACATTAGCTCTTCATAGTTCAGAGAGCACTGAGGTGGCTGAAAGATAAAGATACTTAAAAATAAGATGGGTAAGTGGTAAAGGTGGGGAAGGTAGAGAAAATGTAGCAGCCTGGCTCTAGGAGGTACTAAGTTCTGTACAGTCTTTACCTCAAAACCATAAAACACTCTTTTTAAGAAAAATTTTGGGGCCATAAGATAGTATTTAAAGAAAGTTGAGTAATTCTAACCTGTTTTCCCTCTACAACTCAGGAGTGTAGAGCTGTTGCAAGATTTTGTACTTGAATAGATTCTGAACTGCTATGAATGAACAAACGTGGCTTATACAAATGCAGCTTTCCATCCTTTTCAAAGTGCTTTGTAAGTCACTTGTTAATGTGTTCTCCCTCAGTCTGGTTTTCAGAGCTCTGACTCTAACTCCCTACAGTGCTGAAATCCCATATTGTCCTAAAGCATGTGATTTCTAGAACTTCTTGTTTAGTTATGGCCTCACCTACAGACTATGTATAGGGACTACAAGGAGCTTTCCTCATGCTTGCTTCTCAGCTTGGGTCTTTTGCCATAACCAGGACTAATATAGGATGTCATGGTATGAGGTGGTTTTGGCAGACATCAATCATTTCCTTTGGAACACTGTCACTTAGCACTGAGAGGTGATGAACTGGTTGGCCCCTTCCAGGTTTGTATGTCACAGATTTGGGAAGAAACAGGAGAACAGATGTTATGTTCTGCATCAGAAATTGATTGTGCTTGTTTATATGAAAAGTGCTGGGAATAGCTTCAGCCTACATCATATTAAATGTCTAGGGAAAAAAAAAGCTAGAAGTGAAGAAGCAGATGTAATCATTTGTACATGGGATGATGTCCATGAAGCTGATATTTTGTGCCCCAAGATTAGGTCAGGTCTTGGCTCAGGAAATAGAAAGAGACTGAAACTGACTGACAGGCAGTAAATAGGAGGCTGTGTGTGTGCAACATGTCATATAGGAAGTAGTGTCATTGACACAGTCTTGCTCTGAATTGATAATGAATAAAGCCACCTTATTTCCAAGGATATTGAGAGGCTTTTTTATAGAGGTCCTTTCTGGGTGAAGCAGGGAGTTTTATTACTAATAGCTATCTTGTGCATTTTATACAGCACTGAGGCAAATCCTTTGATCTAGGCAACTTCAAGAGAAACCCTACAGCATTATTTGATATTCACTTTTCTACTCTAAACTGTTGCATTGTGCAAGCAAGAGAAGTGGCTCTATTTTACACTATTATGTCTATTTTTCATTCTACATGAAGTACTTTCCATGCAACATATTGCTTGTAAATCAAGCTCTAATAAGCTTTGGGATCTCTTGGGATGATAAGTGTCATATAAATGTCATGGTCATATTCAGAGAGGGGTTTCATAGTTCTACAGGACTAGTGTAACCATTTCAATAAGCAAAATGGTTTCTGTTAATACTATGGTGGCAGATGGTTCACACTGCATAGTAGCAGCTTGTGAAAATGAGATTGTCTTTAAAAAAACCCCCAGCATAGTTAGTATGAGACAGCTCTCAGTTAATCCAGCTGGAAAAGGGTTAAATATTTGTATAATTATTGCTACTGAATAAGAATGTAATCATTAATTCTGTAGCTGAAGAACTGTATGTCTTGAAATAACAATAGCAAAAGTAGTTTGAAATGCTTTGTGTTAGGAAATAAATAAGGAAATCCATATTCCTATTTTATGATTTGTAATTGCAGTGCAGGACTGAATCCTAATTGAATTCTTAATATGAAAAAAGAATGCTAACATCTTAGGTCAATCTATTTTTTCCCTCCTCTCCATGTAGGAATTCTGGAAAGCAACAGACTGAAAATTGTCAAGATTAAAACAATTAATCAGACAATTGGCAATGTTACATACCATGCTGCAGATTTGCCAATATGGTGGCAGATTCCTCAGTATGTACTGATTGGATTCAGTGAAATCTTTGCAAGTATAGCAGGTAAGAGTCTTTGTATGTTTTAAATCTGCTTTCATATCTATCATAAGTGATGCATTCTTAGAAAAGGAATATTGTCTTCTCAAATCATTATAAATAAGCTCTAATATACCCAAATACAGTATTGCTCAATATAACTTAATGTAAGTGGCAAAACATGTGACTGTCTTTCACCTTTGAAAACATGGAAACACCTTTCTGAGGAAAAAAGGAAGAAATAAACTATCTTTAGAAAGATAGATCACCAGTTTAAATTTGTTATTTGAGATTTAACATCTCTGAAATAAGTTGTAACACTCAAACCTATTTTTTTTTGTGACTATTAATAATTAATAGGTATTTTTATACAGGTTTACCTGCTTTATTTATAAATTAGTTTTTTTGTAGTTGTTTCAGTACCTCAGTGGGATACTAGGCAAACTTAAACACTGTTCAAATCTTGCATTTCTTGAACAAATTCTAGAGATCTAAAACTTCTTAATACTGGCCTGTGTGATGTGGCAGACAGCTGGGTGATCATACTGATTTTTAAGCTGAAAGTGAAGTGGGAGGAGATGGTGAATAGGACTATAAAATCTTATTTTCTGCTCTGTTTCATATTCTTGCAGGGCTCATTAGCAGCAGGAGAGCACAGGCAACTTATCTGTTGTCACTGTGGCATGCCCTACACTGGTTTGCTATGATTAAAGAAGTGAAATGCTGTTGTGAATCTCTTAGCACAGTGCTTACATATCTAGTGCTGGGGAGCAATGCTTAGTTACCAGTGACAGACACCTTTCATGATCACAGAGTAGCTATTCTGATACTACCTAACTAGAATTGCAGAGCTACCTGATGTAATGTATTGGAACTCCTCCAGTGACAATGTAAAATCACTTAGGATTTGCTTAGCTATAGTTACTTAGGGATGTGTTGAAATACTGTTTCAGAATATTGGCCTTTGAAGATCATCCATTCAAACTGGCATTACATCTTGCTCTTTTTCTTTGATGCCTCATGACAGAAGTTCCTCATTTCATTTCCCCTGTAGAGAGTTACTTTCATTCCTCACACTGGACAAGCACAGTGGGTTAAAATGAGATGCTCTAATTCTGTAAGATCTTGCTGGTGGTAGCCCCAGCTGTCACATGGCCCCTCTTACTGCAGGGGAACAAATGCTCCATTGGGTTTCTGGTTACATGTGTTCTACTGTCATCACAGTTGTTAGGAAATAAAACAAGGTGCTTGGCTTGTTTGGCAAGTGGGGTTTGTCCTGGTTTTATTTTTCTGTTTGCTCTAAGCTTTTCTTCTGGCTGTCTGGCCTGGGATTTCATGTGACTGGAAGAATGAGGCATGTCCATCACATGTTAAACTCTACCTTAATTATTTAGTATGTTGTAGGAATTCTAGCACAAACTTTTGTGACAGTAAACACAGGGTTTGGACATGAGGTCTTCCTGGATTGAAGCAGCTGAAATCCTAGTTCTCCCCTTTTTGTACTGCAGCAGTCAGTATTGGAGGTGAACCTGTTAAGTGTTAAATGGCTGAAGGTCTGAGGCTATTGTCTGATATCCTATAAGGGTCCCATTCAACTGCTTTAGTGGGCTTCTTCATGAGAAGTAAAGCCCTAAAGGCTTACACTAGAATGGGAATATTCTCCTCTCTTGCACATGCTCAGTCTGGACCAACTACAACTTCAAAAACTGTTGATCAATGTTAGGAAAAATGAAAATGCTTCTTTTTCTTTGAACCAGAAGTACTATGCAGATTTAATTGCTTTGTGTATCACACTTTCATTTGATTTGTTTTATAAAGCTTTTTTTTCCCTCCTGCCTTCCAATTGTTACTTAAACTGAATTCATATTATCTTTAAGAGGAGCTCTCAAGATTTAATAGGGTGTACTTTACCAACTTGTTATCAAAAGTTGATGAAGGCATCTCTTGTGCTATGAAATTCAGCTTTAAAATAAACTAAATGTTAATGGTTACAAAACTACAGTGATCTGGAAATGTTTACTGTGAACAAAAAGGGACTCTATGGTAAGAGCAGAAACAACAGGGTTCTTTTTTTACTGAAAAACTAAGCATATTCTTATTAAGCCACATTAGTTACACTTGAGGTGCCTTTAAAAAGATGACACACATTGCATTAATCTTTTGTATTATTCTGTCAATCCTCTTAAAGCACCCTTATTTAACTGGGAATCATAATCTCACATGACAACACCAACTAGAGGGTTTAATTTCAAAACTGCTTGTTTGAGGTAGCATGAAATCATTATCAATGGCTGCCAGCAGGCAAAAATATCTCTGAAGGTAAAGAAAAGATTTTCTATTCTTTATACCAGATTAGATATTAGGCTTGCTGGAAACATTATTCAAGTTTAGAAACATGCCTTATTTTGTGGCAAAAAGTGCATGGTGTTACATCCATTTTGGGTTTTGTTTTGAGTCTTTAGCTCTTTTTCCAGCAGTAACACTCGCATCCAGTGTATCTGTAAAATGAAGAAGAGATGGGCCAGATCCTTTTGTGTGATATACCTGAGCTTGACTTGTACAGAATGACAGAAGCCTGGTGACCAAAATGTGACCAATACCCTGAAGATTTTTTAGTTAATTCTCAAAATAAATATAACTTCATTCCCTTTTCCCCATGTGCAGATGCCTCTCCATCTCTGTGGCGATTCCTCTGTTACAGTTTGAATTCACAGGAACCCACACAGCTGAGTTGCACAAAGAATGTTTCAGTTCCTTTCTAGAGTCACAGACAGGTTGCTGTTGGCCCATTCTAACATGTTTTGCAAAGGAAAAGAGAAGCAGCGTGTTGGTTATCAGATTTCTGAGGTGGCAGTGCAGAATGCTGTTAAACAGTCGGTGAGAACCTATAGTTCTGTTTCTCTTACAGGAATAAAGTTTCTGCCTCACAGCAGCCAAAGTGATCTATCTGGCTAGAAGTGTTAAGCCTTCTCCTGAAAAGAAATGCCAGTGTATTGCCATTAAACTCTGTCTGGAGTAGCAAAAGTCAAATACCAGTAATGGTGTAAATAAAGCATACCTTTATTATGCATGGCATAAGATTTGTGCCATTTTCAGGTCTATAATGCTCTCTCTTTGCCAAGGAAAATGTTAGATGAGGTAGCATTAATTTTCAGTATGAAGCAGACTGTTTTGAAACAAGCATTTCAGCTGTCAGAGAAAAAGCTCTGCAAAGAATGGATTTGACTGACTCTGGAGAATAATCCCATTTGATTTTTGACAGGAGTATTATTCTAAAGAGGAGAGTTAATTCTGGGCCTTAGTCTTTGCAAGGCAGAGCTAAGCGAGTTCTGCTGGTACTTAGATTCAGTAGCACAGATTTCCAAACTGAAGTCACCCATACATTTTTCTTCAGTTTATTGGTTGAAATTTGAGGAAGCATAGTTTAAAGTTGAAGTCTCATTTCTACAAGTCTTAAAAGGAACAGACCAGCAAGGAATGAACTCAGATTTCTAGATCAAAATTAAATTAAAACTAATTACTGCCTTTCCAGCTACAGTTAATTTCTCTGTCTGCACATTCAGAGATACAGACACTGAGTCTGTGAGAAATAAGTGTTCATGGTCAATGCAAGAGTGATCTTCAGTTCCCGAGTACTTTGCCCTCAGCAGGCAATGCTGTGTGCTTTGTAAATACTGCACAGCAGATAGACAGAGAAATGAGACATTGGGAATGTGGAACTTGCCAGGTTAGAGTTGGTTTAATTAATGTCTTTGAGGATAATTTTAGATAGAAAAATGATTATGCTGCCTCAGAAGATTTTTTGCTTTTGCACATGTAATATTAATATGATCAAAGTGCATGTCTCAAATGTTGTCCATTTAGTGGGTTGATATATTGATGACCTTTAACAGGGTTCCTAAAGCAATTTAAGAGAACTGACAGGGATTCATTACCTCAACTCCCTGTCTCCTGAAACCCAAAGGCTAGTTTTAGGTCTTTAACATACCAGTAGTAGGATACATCTACTAAATTAGAATGAACTACTATTGTTTCTTACATCTTTCAACAGCACTTTTTTGTAATCTTTTAAAACAGGTTTAGAATTTGCATATTCAGCTGCTCCCAAATCTATGCAGAGTGCTATCATGGGGCTGTTTTTTTTCTTTTCTGGGATTGGATCATTTGTTGGCTCTGGACTGTTGGCACTGGTGTCTATTAAAGAAATTGGCTGGATGAGTAGTCACACGGATTTTGGTAAGTTATTTTCAGTGTGTTTATAAAGTAGAAAGCTTCCTTCAGAAGCAGTTAAGAATCAGGCATGTGGAACTGTTGAGACTTAGCACAGTTGCTATTTTAAAGATAGGAATTTATCCACTGTTTGGTAAAGACAAATTTTCACTTTGCATGTAAGTATGAAGTAATGTGACTAATGCAAATGCTTTGGCTTCAGGAAAGCATGGGAAAAGGCAGATAGTCTTTTGCCTCTATAAGGTTTGTCAGTTACCTGCTCAGCTGTTACTGCATTTCATCACTAGAAATTGCTTACAAATGTTTGTATTTTAGTGAAAAAATATTGAAATTGTGTGTGGAATAAGAATCTATTTGATATAAAGTACTGAAATCACTTTCTGGAGTTATGGAGACTAACACATACCCATCTCTTGCTTTGTGATTATTCAGCTTCCTACTTACAAGAGACTTCATTGAAATTACCATGAGTTCATTTCACATTTCTGTCTGCTAGCTATTTATAGCCTTAAAGAAGTCCAACATATCATCTGCTTTGTGGTGCCAGTTGAAGTTAAAAATAATTATTGGCAGCAGTAGGCGGCACCTTGGGAGTTTCAGAAAATGGTACCATCAGCAATGAGCTAATTACTGCCAACAGAAGGAGCAAGAAGAGTTCCTAAAACATCTGCTAGACCTCCTGTGTGTGTGTGGCTTAAAAGTGCAGCCTAAATTTACTGGAGATTTGGTATAAGAGAACTGTGCCATTTACACTTGGTTTGCATGCTACCAAAAAGTAATGTTGTCTGGAACAGTACCTATGCCACAAGTTATCATCTTTGGTTTGTCAATGGTTCTTAAAAAGTCTGCAGAAGGTGACAAGTAGCCTTAACTTTATGGAAGTGTCCTCACTACATGAGAATTTCATCACACAGACTTTTTTCTTCAATTTCAAAATTAGAAAAGCATCTTTTTCTGCAGTTCTATACAGAGAGAGAGAGAGTTCAGTTGATAAGACTCAACAGGAGGGTAATTTCATACAAATTTACATATGTGGTATTTGATGGTGGTGGTTTAGCCTCTTGCCTTTGTTTTCTGAAGCAGCCTAAGAGAAAACAGTGTCTAATAGTCTCTCTGTGAAATATTTAGGTTGTGCTAAATATATCCAGAGGTGGGTGTAAGTGGAGGATGTTACCTTTCAGGACTTATTGGTCATCTGTTTTGAATAAGCTACTCAGCTCAGTGGACTGTCCTTTGGACAGCTGTCAAAAGTGGATATGTCTACCTTTCTTAGTCCAAAGATTGGATATACAGTCAAGCCTTCTCAGTGGCTCTACATCAGGCTCCAGGGTGAAACACTCAGTGGCTGATTTTGATTGGTAGCATCCACACTATCTCCTGGTTTCTTTATATCAGTACCTGTTTATAACTCACTTTCCATTTGGTATAACATGATTGACATGTATCAAATTAACATCTAAAACTTACTTGGCTCTTCCAGGGTAGGAATTCTAAGGAAAAAGTCTTTATGAATGAATGAATGACTTCTGAATTTTTCCTTAGGTGCTGTATAATAACCATTAGCACATGCACCAAGTTTCTGCTATTTTTGCTACCTTGTGGTATCATGTGAGGTAACTGACTGCCTCAAAATCTATTGAGAAAGTTCCCTTTCTGCTGGCATGTCACTGTTGGTTGCTGCCATTGAAATGACTGTTGTTTCTCTCAAACCCTGAGATTTCATGGGTTTAATATCCCATCCCATAAAGGATAATTACTACTCCTTAAACACGTCTGCTCTTGAAATGGAGATTCACATGGATATTGTATTTTAAATGTCAAGGAAAGACTCAGTTTAATTTTATTGCCTTTTATTGTAAGTTCATTTAATTGAATCTTAAGTTTCAGTAATTAAAGTAATTTAATCTGAACATTTATAGGCATGCTGCATGAACAACTTGTTAGGGTCAATGTAAACTTCACTATTTCTACTCTCTCTAACCTTCTGATAATCATAATGGTCCAATTGGCTGTGGCTCATGTGGCATGTTGGAAGTGAGCCACAATTTATTGTCCTTAGAAGTACAGCAATAGTTAGTACACATCTTCATAGAGGAATAATGTTTTAGCAATGAGCTTTCTTATTAGATGTTATTTAATGTGGTACAAACCACTAATTTATAATAATTTTGAGGGAGTGTCAAAGGTGAATTGAACAAAAAAAAAAAACCAACATACCTGGTTTCACAGGAGCTGTTTCTGAACAGTTTGTGGTCCAGGGTTTTATTTCCAGAAGTTTCTTTTTCAAGTCCATTTAGTGGCCACAGCACAGGGATGTCTTTTTTTTTGTTTTTGAAATGAGTTGCCTCCCCTAAAATTGAGAAGTGATCTCACTTACTTATGAGAAAAGTAAATCAGAGATGAAAACACAGATTGAGGTTTTTAGCTGTTTTGTCTGAAGTCAGAAAACATTGCAGTTTTGCTGCTTAAGAAACCAAACTTAAAAGAAAAATAGGGAGAAGAAAGGAAGATTATTAACCCATTAGCCTTTAAAATTGTTTTGACTTCCATGAAGCATGCCTGCTGCTATATGTGTATAGGCTTTGTACAAAGGGCTAACAGTGGTAGGAAGAGCTTCCAGCCATTTTCTGTAAGTAAGAAATCATGCAGTAACAGCAGATAAGCTTCCTCAGGGACATGACTTGGTTTAGGGCATTGAAGCACAGAAGAAAACAATCCTTGTACTGTGTGCCTCTTCCTCAGAAATGCCATCTTTTGCCCTGGATAATTAAAAATGAAACTGTGCTGTCAGATGGAAAGGTGATTTGCTTTGGTTTTGCCTGTGTTTTGCAGAAAAGTCTTCACTACTGAAGCTTGAAGAGATTGACATTTTTCTCTGCAAAATCTTTATTAATGTTCATTTTTTCTCCCCTCATCTTTCTAGGTAATATTAATGGCTGCCAATTAAACTATTATTTCTTTTTACTGGCTGCTATCCAAGGAGCAACCCTTTTGCTTTTCCTTATTGTTTCTGTGAAATATGATCATCAAAAATCAAGGATTAATGAAGTGGCTGCCAATGGGAGGATCTGATAGCTGATGGAGAGCAGCCTTTTCTTCCAGCAGCAGCACCCCAGGAAGCGGCAGTGCACCCCGAGTCTGCGAGAGCTTAGTTTTCTCCAGGGAGACTCTGACTAGACTTGCATGTTACAAGAGTTCTGCCCCTGCCCCCTCTTGTGTAAAGTAGGTAAGTGCCTTATGTTGGTGGGGCTCATTTCTTGCACTAAGTCCTGGCAGAGGACAAAGGAATCTCAGAAGTGTTTTAACTCTAGGCATTCAAGTTGCTTTTTGTTTATTGTGAGGTGTTTACTAAACTCGTGAAAGTTGGGACATTTACCCTTGGAAATAACAAGTCACATGTGATTGTTCTGGCTGGAAAACTCTGCTTAGTGAAGAACAATGGACCTAAAGAAACACTCAGCAGGCTCAAGCCTACATTGAGAACACAGGCAAGAAAACATTTTACAGAAACCTAAGATAGTGGTTACAAGAATCCATTTTCAGTCCTGAGAGTCACTTTTTGGGGAGAAACAGGGACAGATTAAATTACAGATTAGCTCTGATTAAAAAGAAATGTGGTTTTATGATTGACCTTTCACTGGCAGTGTCTCAAGGATTTAAGTCCAAGCTTGCAGTCAGGAGCATCCAATACTGAAGACTGGATTATATCTCACAGTAGCTTGTCATATAGCTGCTGTAAATTGTGGTGCACAAGGACATTGGTTGGGACTTGCAAAGTTTTACTTCAGAGGTTTTTTTTTACTTTTGAATCTGCATTAGATGAATTAGGACAATATGGAAATGTAAATCTTTGGACAAAGCATTGTTCAGTCTAATGCTGTTACTTTCCTAAGGAGTAGTCTAAATATTGGTAGAAACAAACCTGAGATGGAATTCTCAAAAAGTGAATGCACAATAACAATTTAGAAGCCTTTCAGCCAGCTCCTTCAGTTTTGTTTCTTACTTCTAGCTAACATGCTACAGGGTTTGTATCTTTCAGCAACACATTCCTATAGCAGAGCAAATGGGTTTATGTTCAGCCTCTTGAATTTTTTAATGATCCTAACAGTTGTACTTAAGATTGTGTGAAAACTGATGTGGAAGATGCAAGGAATTATACAGAAAGAAAATAAAAACAACTTTTTATTCATGTGTTGAACTTTTATAGTTTCCTTTGTCTGCATTTATGTTGTTACAATGTCCTTCTTTTGTATGTGGGCACCTTTTTAATGAGTTTACAAAACAAAATGAACTTCCATGCTGTGACTTTTGACCCTTTGTTTCTAGGTAAATAAAATTATACTAAAAATATTTTGTTTGTTAGCCTTTATTTCCTAAATCTACAGTGGAATACTGCTGGATTTCTAAAGGTATTGGTTTTGTCAGATAACATAGCAGCATGCAAGCTGTCCTGCCTTTAAGATAAATCTGTAGATGTTTCAGCTATTGCATTACTTAGCATGACTTAGAATTGGAATAATTAAAGGAAAGAAGTAAGCAACATCTTATATGAGGAAAAGCTAGTTTTCTTTTCTAACTTTGTTTTTAAAGCTCCAAATGCTATGTTTCTGGAATATCCCATTTATAACCAGCTCAAAAAGCCTAATATTAAGATGGTACAAGCTGCATAAGCAACATACCAGGACCAAATCATTTCCCTGGTGTCTGTCCCTTTTCCAGTAAGTGAACTTAATTAATTGCACTATTTTTTTTTCTCCCCCAAGACCTAAAATTTTTCAACAGCATTCATAAACTTCCCCCCTGGTATGGGTTTGCTGATTATAGTTAAAACTGAGTTTAATGAAGAATAGACAGTAATCTGCAGATTACCAAAAGAATAAGGTGTCTCACAGTAACTGTGGCAGTCTGTGCAGGCAAGTTTTAGTGAAACTGTTAAATTTAAGGGAAAAGATAAATACTAGGTTAGCCTACTGAATATTTCAGCAAATCTCTTCTGCCCTGTTAGAAGCATGAAGGAAGTGTCTGCATGTTTCTGTATGGTATGGTTCTGTAGGGGTAGGGTTATTCTGACACTGGATGTGAGATTGAACATGCAATCAGTTGTATAATTCAATTTTTATTTGGAGTGGCTTGGCTGAGCTCCAGGCACAAGTAATTATGACCATTTATGAAGATTAATCTGACTCTTCTCATCAAAGGGATAAGTTCTTTTTGTAACTCAAAAGCTTAGCTGATTCTTCCTCCCTGTCTTGTCTCTTAGTGTTTTCACTGCAGTCACAGAAATAAGACTAATCAATTAACTTTTTTGACTGAGCACTGCACCTCATTAATGAAATACCTTGAGATGCACAGCTTGAATTTAGTTACATTCACTTCTTGGATTGTTCTAGTGCAATAGAAAGACCTGACAGGAGTTACCCCAGTGGCTGTTTCTAAGCCTCTGACTTTTCAGGTGTCTTAAATTTGACAGCACAACAGTAAGTACTTGTTCAACAGAAGAGCAGGTATGTGACTGAAGTTGGTTCCTTCTACTCAAAGGATTATAAAAAGAATAAGTATGTACCTTATAGTGCCTATGCAAGCTCTAACCTAATCAGGTATGAAGAATAGGTGCCTAGGACCCTGTGCTTCATCTGAGACTATAAGATGGATACATTGCTCATGGAATTGTGGATCTTTCAAGAGCACAGCAAGACCTTTGTGTCTACAGCTGTACTGAATATTGCTGCTCAGAAAAGGGCAGGGTTTTTTTCCATTTATTCTGCTTATGTAAACCTCCAGAGTGAGTTTTAATTGCAGTAGTTGAGGCATCTATCAGTATTCCCCTTAAAAGTCTGTAGTCAACTCTGAGTTGTTTTTGCTTTGTTTGAGTGGTTTTGGGGGTTTTTTTAGCAGAAGTTGCTCAGGGCTGACACTTGTCAAACAAGGTTTCAGCTTAACAATAAACCTGTATTAAAAGATGCATGGAATTCTGAACTTTGGTGTTTGAAATTGCTTTCTGAAAAATGTTTTCCTGGTGATTTTGTTCCTGTGCAGGGCAAGTTATGTTACTGTAAACAAGCCCTCTGGGGAAACAGATTACAAAGCTTTCCACTTCAACAGGCAGTAGTTTGAGATGCAAATTCTTTTCTGAGGAAGCAGAAAATTTGTACACCAGCACTCAACACTTCTGGTAGAATAATGTGTGCACCTGAAAGCATGGTACCTGCTAGCCCCAGAGCAAGGTTGTAGCTGCAGTGAAAGAATAGAGAAGAGAACTAAGGTCAGAAGCTATTAAATGGTAAGTACACAAATAGACCCTTTGCTGCAGGTAGCACCAGATTCAGAACAGCAATGAACAGTACTTGCAGTCAAGATTGCCTGCTGACAGTTAATATAATCTGGCTGTTGGCTGGGTTTTCATGTCATGTACACAATATGGTTTAATAGTCCTTTCCATCTTGGAATTAATTTTTCTGTTGCAATATTCACAGCACAGATTTTGTTCTGTAAGTCAGTAGAAAGAATAGTTGTCAAAACCTAGTTATGTAGTAATTGGATCCACTTAGAGTGGTGTTCAAATCAGCCTTACTATGTGACTAGTAAGATCTGACCTACAGTCTGTTGGACTTAAGAGATCATAAAGAAGGATGAAAAAACATTACACTTTTACAAGCACAGAACTGGGAATTAATTACAATCCATCCCACTAACTTCAGACTGCCAGTGGCTGCTTGAAAAAGGAAGTGAAATAACCTAGTGCTGTGGAGTGATCAGAACAGAGAGGAAGTTTAATATTTTATATTTCATACCCTGAAAATGTTTTCTATTATTTTCTACCCTGAAGGATGAAAGCTTACCTTTTGCTCCATTCTTTGATTAATTCTATACTCCTTTCTGTATTTTTTTAATTATTTTTCTTTAATGTGCTTCCTTTATCAGGACATGCAGTGAATAAGTTCAAAATATGTATGTAACATGAATGGATGTCCTTCAGTGGAAGGACTATCTGTGCTCAGCTGATCTTTGACTGCATTTTCTGTAGACAGTCTTGAGCTAGTTAGGTACAGATTGGAAGAACTACACCACAGGTTGGTATGGATGATCCTTGGCTAGCTCTGCTGCTTCAGAGCAGAGGAGAGTCCATGGCATCAGCATCCAGCCAGCAGTCTGAGATCTAGTCCACAGGGAACCTGAGACTTCACCACTGTATTGCTCCTTTGGTGCATAGCTACTGCACAGTATTTCACTGATAAGACTTCTCATCCCCCTTACTAGAAAGTGTTAGTCAGTAATGAGATTTAGTGATACCACAGAGTTCATAAATCACTTCTGACAGGGAATAGAACACTTTAATGAACAAGGGGAAAGGAGGTAAATATTGTGTAGGGTTCTGAAGATGGAACTTCAAACAGATAACATGCTTTGTGAAAGCTGTGAGATATACCTGACTATCTGCACATCTAATGCTGTGCATCACAATCTCTTCCTGTCTATCCCATCACCTTTTCAAGAGCAGTTTTCTCTTAGCACTGAGCTCTCAGGAGACCCTAAGGTCTTGAATGGGTCTGTCTGCTGTAGCTATGGAAACTGGTTAATACTGTGTATCCACACAAAACCACTACAGCTTATTTAAGTAATAATAACTATTAACTTGATCACAATGACAAATGACTGCACTGTCAGGCAAGATGCTACAAACTGCTAGTCTGCAAACTAAACATCTGTGAAGAGCAGTGTTCTGCTCAAAGCAAGGATGAAGGGGCTTGAGGAAGAAGATGCTACAGGCTGGTGTGTAGCCCCAAATTTGGGGCAGATTGCTCTGCAGATGCTGCAATAATTAAAATGCAGGGAAGGGTTCCCATTAATTTCACATTTTAGAACTTTGCCAAAGCCATCCAGAGTTAAAGCACAATTCCTAATGTTGTCTAGCAAATTAATATTTGGCACAGGAAAAGTCTGGATTAAGTTCCTCCAGTGAAATAATCAAGATGACACATTGGCAGAGTTTGAGGTGAGTGTTCATCCTGCTTGGAGCCAGGCAGAGGCTAACAAACTTCCTAGTCATTCTGGAGCCAAGGAACAGGAGTGAGAGCCTAGGGATGCCTCTGAAGTGCAACACTACACTAAAATTCTTGGTTTTTCCTTTGTGTCAGAGTGAAAAAGAACTTCCTATATGCTGCAACTTGTAATTCAAGAGTCAATAATTTAATCTTGGTTCTTCTAGAAATGAATTAAAACCAACCAAAATATTTCCACTTAGAAGACTGAAAGACTAAAGGCAGGCAGATGATTACTCTCCAACAGCAGACATTTCATCTCAAAGGCACAACTCAGAAACCAGGTGTTCCTCTGCCTGTAAATACAGCACAAGCACTGGAACAGGTAAATTACTTAAAAGGGCAGGAAAAGAAAAAAGTAGAAGGGCAGCAGAAGGGATCTCCACTGTAACTCAAGCTTTTATAATGTCATATATAGTTAAAAGGTGAGCACCTCTAAAATTAATGAACTATCACTGCATCCAATGTCTTTGCTGTTTCAGAGAGGTACTTCCAGAGGGCTGTCAGAGCTGCACTGCAGAAGATGCATAAATCACTGGTCATACTTTTAGTTTAACATTGGTGCTAACAGACAATATAGATAATATTTGGGCTTTTTTTTTCCCCCCCCTACAGCTACAGTGAGGAATAACCCAGGAGCTGTCATGTTACACAGTTATATTTGCCTTCTCTTACTGCTATAGATTATTATACTAATAAACACACAAGGGGTGTGTAAACAGTTAATATATGCTGAATCCAGCAGCCTAATTTTTATGTTTCTTAGCAAAGATGGCTAATTCAGGGTTCACTTTAATTTTTAGTTTGGGGCATATGAGTAAGACTTAACAGGAGCTGTCTCTAATTAAAATTGTGCTACCCCATCTCTCAGTCCTACAGATTGTGTAGTGGGAAAATATGTCATGATAGCATCCTCCTTCAATTTCCTC
The DNA here is from genome assembly GCA_013399015.1 of Galbula dea. Taxonomy (NCBI): domain Eukaryota; kingdom Metazoa; phylum Chordata; class Aves; order Piciformes; family Galbulidae; genus Galbula; species Galbula dea. The sequence goes on along the minus strand of VWZX01009108.1, from coordinate 3,270,329 downwards.
TTTAATTTTTGGTACAATAGATATATTGCCTTCTGAAGGAGAGACTCATGCATCCCTAAAGTTAATAAAATGATATGGGGTCGTTTTTATTGAAAGAGAGTTAAACATCTGCTGTGTCTATTGCAGTATATTAAACAATATTTTATTGTTCTCACTTCCCTAACCTGATTCCTGTCCCTGGCAGGCAGAGGACCCTATTGTCTGCTTTTCATATGCACACAGCAATTCAAAATGTGCCTCTGAAATCAAATGTAGAGATGCAGCCTGGCTGCATATACAAGCAGTCAAGGACATGGGGTACAAAAGGTCCCTGTGTGTGCCCACCCAGCTCATGAGGCAGATCACCACAAGACTTGCCCACACCTCTGCCTGACCCCTGCACCTGAGCAGCACATGCACCATCTCACTTACTGGGGTTCAGCTTCCAGTCTCTGCAGTTGCCTACTGTAGCCAGATCTCTCAGGTTTCCTCAGTGTACAGGGAAGGGAAAAGAAAAAGAGTTGTGGGGAGTTCTGTGAGGTTTTTGGAATATGGAGAATGGAGTAGTGTTGGAGTAATATGGTCAACTGCTTTCCCTTAAGCTTTGTTGGAACTACAGCAGCTTTGGTAATGCTTTGTATCTACTGAGGGGAAGCAAATAAGGAAGAGGAAAGCAGGTGAACAGTTTCAGTCATTTTTTTTATCCAGTTCTGATGGAGGCTGGGAGCTCAGGGACAGGCATGAAAGAAAAACACTTCACTTCATATTAACATTTCCTTACACCCACTTAGGAGCCCAGTATGTGCCAGCAAAAGAAAAAAGGAAAAAACCCAACAACAAAAAACCCCAACCACCACCAAAAAACCCCCACAAAACAAAACTGGAGTATCTGTGGGAAGAGAACACAAAAACTGTGTGAGTGCAGCTGGAGCTGTGCTCAAGTGCAGGTTGCAGAGAGGAGGAAAAGAGTGGCTGAAGCATTTGCCCAGCTCTAGATATTCTAGAGAGATGTTTGCCCCTTCTTGCCAGGATTTAAAATAGAACTGTATATAGGGAGCACAGTAAAGTGGCTATCTACTGAGAGGCTAACAGTTCCAATTAAGCTATCATTGCTAAGCAGAGGACACAAATTAAGAGATGGCATGTTCAAATGGTATGAGAAAATGTCCATTCATTCCACTACTGCTTTTCTTCCAAATCAACTGAATTGTTAATGCATGAACTGAGAAAGTAACACCTATTCAGGCCAACACCTGGTTATTGGGCCAATCTGCCTTTGAACTCCAAATCTCATGTCAGCAGTGGCAATATTTCAAGCTCAGCTTTTGAGCCCCTCAGCATCCCAGCGTGGGAGGAAAACAGGTTTGAGGTCCTGTTGGTGTCTTTGTATGCTGGTGGCATTTTGTGGGCCTTCACCAGCATGCAAGAGAGGTTTAACTCATTGCCATTGATTCCTATCTGCTGGATTTGATCCTGATCCAGCAGGCTGCTGCTTCAGAGGTCTTATCACTATGCAGAAAAAAAACCAGCCTGGGCTGCCTGCAGCTCTAGCCCAGCCATTGCTTCCAGCCTGTTCTAAGGGGCACTGAAGGTTGAAGCATTTCAGGACAGAATAGAACCACTGGCCTTTCCCCCATCCATTCATTCCCTCTCTTTCAGGTCTGTCATGGTTGTTCACAATTAAAAGGTAACTCATATTTATAGCCTCTCTCAGAAATCAGCCTCTGAGTTCACCTTTTACTGCTGTGATGCCTATAAAAACAAAGCTAGCAAACAGTTCAGGTGTCTGTGTTAAGCATCATTGCATCTCTCTTCCCCAGCACTCATTTTCTGTAAGCCAAGTGCACATCTAGAGATAAATAAAAGGCACTTCAGGATTCCTGCTTCTTCAGTACTTAGCATGTCTGTTAGGGATCTCCCCAAAACAATAATCACTGATGGAGGAGTTTCAAGCCTGAGGCTGCATTTGAGACTGACCAAAGCTACTGCTTGTTTTGCATTGTCTTGTTTCCAGTTCAGCATCCTACATGTTTGAGTGGCCTCATCTCCCCATACCAATATGGTTCAACTGCATAAAAGCTTGTGCTCAGTGTGAAGGGAATATTCCCCTTCTTCCCCCAATTCCCACTGCAGAAAAGCCTCAATCTACTCCCATGTGTCTTCCAACTTCTCCAGGATGAGCCATGGAGCAATCTGCCACTTGCCTCAGCTGTAAGTAACCATTTTCTCCCTGCCTGTCTCAGTGTCCTTGAAGGGCTGCACAGCAGCCACAGTCCAAGGTGCAGCTGCACAGCGAATTTCAGCAACATCCATTTCTTCATTTAATATCACAAGACCTTTGTTCAGCCCAACTTTTTGCTTCCTTTCACCACTACTCTTGCTGTCACCATGGAAATAGTGCTGTAACTATGGAAATGAGTGACTTGTTATTAGCATGCATTGTGGAAGTCACTCCACAGCCACAGCCCATCGAGAGGTTTACCTCTCAAGGTAGGAAAAAACACAAGCTGTGCAGAGCCTGGTGAGGAGCCCTCACACTGCAGCATCCTCTGAAGGCCACTGCTGTGCCTCTGGGGAACAGGAGGGATTAATTTCATTCCTGACATTACTTTTTCAAGGTCAAATAAGTTGGTGGCAATTATCTGTGCCTCAGCTCCTCCCATTTGTACAATGAGTATAACAATTCTGATTTATCTGACAGGGGCATTTTGAGGTTCTCTTCAATTCATTAATGTGTTAATGCACCTTGAGAGTTGATTTTAAGGGATTAAACTAAGAATTAAGAATAGAATCAACATCTTGTCAGATTTCAAGGCTTCTTTATGTAAACCATAATCACAGGCTTAGGTGATTATTGTTTCTATTCCAAATGTGGCAAAATAAGAGACAAATAATTAGCATAGGTACATGTGAAATTCTTCTAGTAATTAAAGCCTTTCCATAGCTCTGATAGAAACCAAAGCCTGACCGTGGACCACAGAGCCTCAGTAGCCACTGATACCTCTTCTATACCCTCCTCTCACCCAAAACTAGAGTACAGAAGTCTCTACACTCTCCAGTCCACAGCTTCCAACTGCATATTAGTGCACACACGTTACCTACATTCAGCCACCATCAGTTGAGCATCAGCTATGAGAATTTCCACCTTCAGCTGCAGAGAGGCAGGACTGAGTACCTAGTCACTGCAGTAAAGCAGAAATAGGGATAAAGGCCATGGCATGGCAACACACATGACTTTTTAGGATTTCCACACTAAAGAGCCAAGTCCAGAGCACATGTGCTCTGAATAACTTAGTTTGTGCAGGAAATCCAGCCCAAAACCCTTCACACAGCCTACTTGTCAGTGATCCTTGGCCAGACTTGGAAGGATGTAAAGCTTCTCCTCTGCAGAGGAAGCTTAAGTCAAAGTCTGGCCTGGTTTTATCTCTTCCTGACACTGGCTACACTCTCCCCCTTGCAAACTGCATAGTCATGTTACCTTTCTGGTACCCCTTCAGTGCACACTGTGATGATCTGTGTTTGTGTCCTTCTTCCCAGTCAAACACCAAGCAAGCCTGAGAAATGGATCAATTGGCTCAGGAGAAGTGCAGCTTCTTCAGGGGCCTCCCTCAACTGCTCCAGAGCAGTTCAGTCCTTCTCCCCTTGCCCTCTTTCAGCAATGAGGGGGGGGATCCAGCTTTCCCTTAACAGTCATACTTGAAATTACAGACATGCACCACTTATGCTATCCTACCTATTCCATTTGTTATTCCATTCCCAAGGCCAGAACACTGCTTTCTGCATGGCTGCACTATTCAATGAGCAAAGGCAGCTTCTGCTCCCAGGAGGAGACTTTCCAGACTTCATGAAATTCAGGAAAAAAACCCAGAGTAACAGTCATTGCTATCAGTCCACTATCTATATATTAGGAAGCATTTGAATGAAATATGTTCTCCTCCCCACCAGTTGTTTCCACCTAAACCCTTCACTAACATCATAGTGAAATTTTCCAGCTGGGAAATCAAACTTCATTTTCCCTGAGGGCAGCTCAGGTGATAACTGCTTAGCCACCAGCAAATTTTATTATACCAAGAGGTATTCTCTTTTTGTTTTCCATCAGACTGATTTTCCAGCTCTCCTCTGTATCAGTCAAGGCATTTGCTTCTCTATTTCTTGCTTGTCAGCTATGCTACACTGTGCATCCTGTGAAGTGTGAGAACCATGAAGCAAAGCTGAGAGCTGCTGTCACCTGGAGGGACACAGACAAGGCAAAGGCTCCTGGCACTAAGACATCAAAATATATGTGTTAAAAAACTAAAAATCATCTGGGCTTTGGGGGTGCTCTCAGAGTTTATGGTCACCCAGAGGCAATGAGGCACTAAATTGGGAAGTTATTTTATTGAGTAATATCAGAAAGGTTGTTTGCAGAAAAATAAAAGGTTGGGAAACTACTGAGCTCCCCCAGTGGCACAGGTACAGCTCAGCCAACTCATTAACTCCCAGTACCCTGGAATTTTTAACTTAATCAATGCATCAAAGAGGTAAGTGAATGTTTCCCCCCCCCCAGTTAAAACAAATCCTTGACTTCACCCATGCATACTCCACTTGCATCATTCATAGCCACAGCACTGCAATCACAGGTTGTATCACAAGTAAAAAAGAAAACCATCCCTGCTGAGGGATGCTTGTGTACATCTAGGGGTCACAGGACCCCAGTTTGCTTCCTCCAGGAAACCTAGGTGCACACATTCCTGTCTGTCAGTTACTCCCCAGGGAACAGGGACAGACCTAAACTGCTCTCTTTTGGGAAGAAACTAATTGAAACATTCAAAAGAATCAAAACCTATGTCCCTGCTCACATGAGATCTGATCTCTGCACTTCATCCTACCTATTGCTGCTCTCTGCAATATAAGGGTAAAGCTTAAGAGCAGAGGTGGGGACATGACCATGGTGAAACCTAAGTTAGGAAGGAAAACCACCCAGTGGCAGAGCACAACCCCTTCTAAGCAGGTAACAGGGGTTGGTGAAGTACTTTAGCAACACTCAACTTTGCTCCCCCCATCACCACCTTCAAGCCTAAGATCAGGAATAAAGAAAGGGTCCTGTTGTGCTTGACCTTGTACAAGCACATAGCTTAATTGGTCACTTTTCATGCAGGCAGGGCATGTCAGACAGCAGACACTGTATCTGCAATCCATGTGCAGAACCCAAGGGGGTAAATAACTTGCCCAGATTACCTACAAAGCTTGGAGGAAGATGGGCAACTGAAATCAGCTCTCCTAGAACCCTGCTTAGTGCTCCCCGCCCTCTCCTTCCACCCACACACATCCCCAACCAAGCCTATGCCTGGGAACTCCTTAACTCTGAAAACACCTCTCAGGTCTCAGCCCCACAAACACTGAAGGAGAGCAGGTTAGTCAAAGGACTCCTGGCTGCTCTGCCATCTATTTGCTTTTTTATTATCTTTGAGGAGCTGAAAGCCTCCCAGAGCTGGGATTTTTCAGGACACTTCATATTCATAGTGACTGCCTTAACAAAGGTATAAGGCTCACCAGGGAGCATCCCTAAATACAGAGGACAAACAGTGTGGCCTTGCTCTGCCTGCTCTGTGGTTAAGTATCACTCAGGTTGCTGGGTTTTCTCTTGGTACTGTCCAAATATTGACTCTGCTCAAGTGCCACTAAAATAACATACAGTGCTTGTGCAATCACTCAGGCTCTGGGAGCTCTCAGAGAATAAATATTTTGCTGGAGTGCTGCTGCTTTAAAAAAAACAATACTTTGAGAAGTGTGTGTTGTCCTATAGTTAGTTTTAGAGCAGCACTTGAAGACATGTAGGGCTAGCCTACAAATAAGCTTTGGTGATGAAGGAAAGGAGGGGAGCAAGTGAGGAACCCCACAGCATCTCAGAGGGGTTGTGCAGCCTGCACTGGGGCAAAGGACACCTGAGGAGAGCCAAATGTGAGAAGCTAGCTCCCTGTAAGGAACAGCAGGAGGGGGCCAGGACAGAAGAGGCTCCCAGAAGGGCATAGTGTTGTACAGATGGTGCTCATGTGCTGAAAAGTCTGGATGAGAGGAAGCACGAGGGGAGAGGATAAGAGGGAGCACCAAAGCCAGATGCCCTCTCCAGAGGTTGCAGTCCCCTGCCCATTCCACATCCAGCAACTCATGACCACTTTCCCAGCAGGGAGAATTTCAGAGGCCAAAGCAAACCTACAAGGCTGAAGGTTTCCAGAAACAAGTAACTTGTGTGCAAAAAGCAGAGTGCCACCAAGAGCATCAAAATTGGTTGGGTTTTTTTTCCCCCCTGGTACTGGAGCAAATCTGATGCAGAAAGTGCCAGAATGTCAGAACAAGTTTTGCTAAGTGAAAGATGAGTTTTGAAGGAAAAGCACTACATTCTGCTGCTTCTGAGGCTCTCTAAGGCCAGAGTCCTTCCCTCTGATGTAACAAGCAGGAAGAGAGGTGAAATGACATGGATAATGGAGAACAGGAAGATAAATAAGGAACAGGAAAGTGAATGAGAGAAATAACTCTTCCATTGTTAAAACAGCGCTAGTGGCAGCTTTATAGCAACTTATCATTTCTATTTACAACCTGGTTTGGGGGCTATAATCTCTCAGCTGCTTTCTGTACCATCTGGCTGAAATTTAGCATAAAATTTGTTATCTCAGAGGTAAACCAATTCTTTTCCCTTTATCAAAACTGCAGCATTTGGGCAAGGAAAACAAGATACAGAGACCCACACTGTGGAGTGTTTTGATCACTTGGATCAGCTAAGGGCAATTGTGCCTTTCAAAATAGCTTGAGATAATCTTGCCATGGGAACAATGTCCAACTCTTCTGCAGTATTTTTCAACACTGTGTGCTCAAGATAACCCATGAGTGAAGCCCTAGAGCTAAGTGTGCAGCAACGGCTCCCCAAGAAAGTGCCAGGACAGCGCCACACCCCAAAGGGCATCCTCCCATTTCCCTGGAGTCACTTGCCAGGGCTCACAAGCAGAAGCCCCATAATGTGCAAATCCAGCACAGCCAGGGCTTGGGGAGCTTCTGAAAAGAAGTGTGCCATGGGCACCTCTCTGCAAATCCAGCAGCTCCAAGCTACTGAAGCCATGCACAGCCTGGCACTGCACGTGCTGCCTCTTCCTACCTCCCAGCTTTGGCTTTGTCCTGAGCTCACTGTGTGTCCCTGCTCCTGTCACTTCACCACACTCAGTGCACTGACTTCAGTCAAGCTCTCAGAGATGCCCAAGAGGGAGAGCTTTGCTCTACTGCTGCTGTACTTGCCAAGGACAAACTCAAACATCCTTTCTTGCTCCCTTTCCAGGCCACCACGCTTGGGAGGCTGCACACCCTGGAGGGAGTACAGATCTGTTATGAGTAGCCCTGGGACACAACTCTCAGAAGTCAGTGGTTTCTCACATGCTCTTTTCCCCATCTGTTAACCTGAATAAGGGCTTCTTCCAGTCCTGTCCAACTAAAGGGGACAGGATTTACCTTCTACTCACTTGCCCCACCAAGCGCATTAGCTCCCATCTCACAAGCTGGGGCTGCTAGAGCTGCATTTCCATGTTTCACACCTGAACACTTGTTTTTCCATTAAACCCTAGGCAGCTACTTTCTAATTCATTTTACATTAACATGATTATTTCCACACTCTGTGCTGCTTCACCCCAATATCATCATCAGCCAACCTTTGAGTTAAAGGTGTAGAGCTTGATCTGCTGAAATAATGCTCTGCTTTGCAGTCTGAACTTTGATTATGCACCAAATTTGTATCTTTTCTACAAACTGATAATAAAAACTTAGCTCCTTGATATATTTTTCTCCCTTAAACTGTAGTTATGTTTCCTTGAATAGATAAATGCAAGATAAATTCAATTACAGCATAATTTCTCCCAGGATGAATAACCTTTAAATCAGCTCTGATCTCAAGACACATTAGGAGATAACATACTGTCCATTACATTGTTGAAACTGGGCTGTGGCAGTGCCTAGATTTGTCAGTATGAATATCAAATTATTTATGTTCCTCTTTGCATCCTTGAATACCAAATAAGCTCAGGAACACTGACAGCAAGAAGGCCTATTTAAACACTGATTTTCAGTGGAGGCAAGAGGTGCTTGCTTGACAGCTCTTGAAATTGCACTGCACTATTAATCACAGAGATGTGCAGCAGCACTATGAGCTCCCACTCTGCTATCACCTTGCCTAGAGTCTCCCCTTCTCTTGGGGAACCGTTCAGAAATGAAAGCTCCATTAAGTCTTCCACTTGGCTGACGTCATTGCTGGTGCTGAAATAAAAGGGGAACCACCATAACGTTTTGAGGGGGTACTTTGGGTTTGAGCTGTTAATCAGGAGCAGTCCTGAAGTGTACATCTTCCCCCATCACCCCAGGCACAAGATTTATGAGTTCTCTTTACCCCATCTGCCATTCTACAAGTCTGAATATTTAACACAGCTGATGTCTGCTTTTGGGGGATGCTTCTGTCAAAGCTGTATCCAGTAGGATACATGCCTTGATGTAATCCCTCTCCAAGGATAGTCTGAGTGCTTGAGGAGAGCAGCAATGACTCTGCACCACCTAACCACACTCCCCCCCCCATGCTAGGAAATTGCCTTCCTGCAAATCCAGTTAACCCTATGTTAGATGTGACAAAGCTGGAGATGGTCCAGCTTGCTGAGACCTAACCACCCCAATACAAGGTTAAGTGCAGACTTGGGAGAAGTTTCATTTTAAGCAAAAGAGTAAGTTCTTAATTTAAAGAAGAGGAAGTTTAATAGTTCATTCCACATAAGAAAAGGCAAACCAATGTATGCACCAAGAGTGGACTTGTTTTAGTGGGATGGATGAGGGGAGGATGAAGTTGTTTTTGCACTGACCCCAGATAACATTCCCTTGGTCAAGTAACCTAACTGCTAAGTTTGGTCAGTGAGTGAAAACAAGCTGAATTACTTACAAAACCCTACAAACTACAGGACACTGGAGCTTTAGAAAGCAGCTTTTGAACTCTCTAGCAGCAGTCTTTTTCTTCCCTAATTTTTAAGGCCATCAGCATGTCAAGCAGAAAATTCAGTCAGCTGTAGAGAGCTGTAATTACCAAGACTGTTTACAAGAAGCTTTGATGGCAACAAACCTCTTGTGTAGGAACAAGTTTACCATTGAAACAATTTGAGTGTCAAAGTCTCCAGCTCAAGTGCCTGGATGGCTTGTTACTCCCTAATGAAATGATGGGGGCAGAGCAAAAGGTGTTGTTAGAGTTGCTTGAGTCAAATAAGCATGAAAGAGAGGAGCCTTGAGCAGGGAGCATGGATCACCAGCTTCACCAAACCTCAGGGAAGCCTGAAGCACTGGCAGTGGGCTAAGCACCCAGGTTTGCACTTCTCAGTGCTGGCAGCATTCCCCAGACAGCAGGCAGGCAGCTGGCCATGAGCTCCCTCAAGTTCAACAGAGGCCAAAAGATTCCCTGAGCTTGTCAGCAGCCACCCTGAGTGACAACTGCTGTGTATTATGCCAGGCATGGCATAATAAAACAGAACATTGGCTGTTGCTCTGTGTTGGTGGACACAAGAAAAGCTGAGAGGGAATGGGAAAGGGTAGGACCCTGCTGGGGGGAATGGTGACTTATTTAATGCTCACACCACAGGTGAAATGACTGATAGAAGCCCCTGGAAGCTCCTGTTCCTGGATTTGTTATAATGTGATTGTTCTTTTATTACAGACTTTATGACAAAAATATCCTGCTGGGAAGACAACTCCTGGCCAGGCATTCAATTTATAAGAATAATGTTATGTCTTACATCCAGTGGTCCTGGATACCCCTTAGGCTGTGTGTGGTTTTCTTTTTTGTTGTTGTCTTGTTTGGTTTTGGTTTGTGTTGGTTTTTGTTGTTTTGGTTTGGGGGTTTTTGTGTGTTTGATTTTTCTGAAGACACAACCTAGACTAGAATTCAAATACTGGCTTTCCTAGGGAGGCTGAGACTCCCCATGGACTCAGAGAGCATCAAGCACCAGCTCCTCTCTCCTAATCCTTCCAAGGATACTAGACAAGTACCACACAAGGCCTTTCTTCACTCAGTAGGAGGCAGCCTTCTGCAAGTCTCTTCCCCTGTGCTTTTTATCTCCTACAAGACAGAGCAGAGCTACCTCCAAAACCAAAGCCTTGTGATTCAATTCAATACCTGCACCTGATGCTTACAGGGGGGACACAGGCTGCTCTCAGATGAGAACAAGCTGCTTTCTCCAAAGCAGGAGTTGTCCTGGACACTACAAAAAGTTCTTCCTAGTCACAAAGCAGCAAAGGGCTCAGGTTTATCACTGGGATTTGGATGGCTCCATTTGACAAGCCTCCACTAAGTGACTCTGCAAATCACATTACATTTAGCTGCCTTTGTTTTCCTCCAGCCAAGGAGAGTCACTTTGTAAAAACAACAGCTGTTAGCCACCACCTCCCAGTGGCAGGGAGTCAGTGTAACTTAGGAAATAAGATTGCTGGGTGTGATTTACCAAAGAGGGAAACCCATTTAAATGTACTTGACATAACCAATGATAATCACTCTGAATTGTATTAATATCTGTGTTCACTGCTGCTGCTGATGTATGAAGGAGACAGAAGATGATGCTTTGAAGCTGGGAAAGGAGGCTGGCCCTGCGGGGCTGAGGCAGGATCTGTGTCAGAGAAGCACATATCTCCACAGAAGGTGTGATTTTTATGGAGCAATGAAGCCTCTGTGACAGAAAGCAGAATTACTGCAGCAGTAATCTGTCTGAAGAGACTCTTGGGTGGGGAGGAGAAGGGAGACTACTTCTGATGAGGTGGGAGTTATTCAGTGGCTGAACCTGGGAGTATTTCACAGTGAAAATACATTCAGCAGGTACTTTCTGCACATTCTGTAAAGTCATTTTGCTCTAGGTTAGCCATAGCAACTCAAACATTTTTGCAGCAAGATGCAGCATTGCTCAAGGCTTACTGAGAGGGTACAGGGACCAGGCACACATTCTTACCCTGGAGCAGCTCTGGACCATCTGATACCAAGGAAAGTCATTTTGTACCTCAGGCTCACTTTCCCTTCATTTTAAAAAGGGCTTTTTATGCTATGTAATGAACTTCTTCAGTGTTTTAAAGCACCCAAAGCAAGTATCTCTGTCCAACAGGAATGGAAAATCAGACTAGGCTGAGCATGACACAAGGCTATAACCCTGGAGATAAAGTCCACAGCAAAGGCAAAGCCTGGTCTCAGGTATCACAGCTGCTGCCCCTTTGCTGTGGCAGAGCTCTCACAACTGCCTAGAGGGAGCTGAGAATGAGCAAGGCTGGGGAATGATGGGTGGAGGACAGTGATGGTCACATCAGATTCAAAACTCTCTGACCTGGGTGGGATTGAGCCAGAGCAGCCCCATATATCTGCCTTATTCACATGAGCAATACTGCACAGCCAGGCACAGGCTGTGCTCAGAGGGCAGCAGGCATGCACAGACCCAGCCTAACACTCAGCTTTTAATGTTCTCCCTTGTCACCTCCACAGTTCAGAGGTGTGGCTTTGGCTGCTCCATTTCCAGCTGGAGAGCACTGCCAAGCACAGTGGCAGTCTCCTCTCAGGGGATGTGCTCTGCCCATCAAATTATAAAGTTTGGCTGGCTGAACAATGGACACCCTTTGGTGTAAGGTATGAGACCAAACTGAAGCAGGGTGAGAGCTGGCAGACCCACACCCCTGCCTGCCCTCCAGGGTATCTGCTTTCCTCTGAGGTTAGTCCTATGATTAAGGCTTCACAGGGAGGTCCAAATTCTTCTTGAAGCCACAGGAAAGAAACTTCCCCCTACTTGTTAAAGACCTTTAAAGCCTGCAGAGGAGTACAACATGATCAAAATCTCTTTCTTCTCCTCTGCACGTTGTTTTACTGTTAGAATCAGCAGGGGAGCTGCCTGCCTCCCCTCAAGCTTTCTTAATTCTGCAACAGCCTCTCCAGGAAAAGCTTTCTTCCCACACATACACCTAACTATCCACCAGCATCCTCTCCAAGGAGGTGGGCTCCTGGGTACAGCAGTCATGTTAGGCTAGAACAGCAGAAGCCAGAGCTTCCCAAGGACTCTACAAATGCATCCTCTGTCTGAGCCATCAGAGATCCCTAAACACTAAACAAAAATCATCATAAAACCCCAACACAGAGCAATAAAAACCAGAATCAACCCTAAAGCATTCACCTGCTGCATAGAGTCTTAGCAGAAACTTACTCTGTCATTCTAGCCACTTGCTACATATCAAAGAGTTTCAAAACCTGCAATTTCACAACAAACAGAACCCTCCCAAACACTTGTTTTGTTCCAAGTTTGAGGTTGAAGCAGGCATTTTTCATTCATGAAGATTCTAAGTGCAAGCCAAGCCAGACTCAAGAAGGCATTTACTGAGGAAGCTTCATCAAGGAGAATTATACCTTTAGAGAAACCATTGCTTTGCTTCTATTACCTAATGCACTACAAGTGATTTAGAAAAGACAGCATGGAACTTCCAGTACAACAATTAATCTACTTTATGACAGCAGATTGCTCTAGGATTCTTTTCACAAAGCCCTTGCACAATAATTAAGCTAATACCTGCATGATAAACAGCACACCATCTATTTTACCTATAAAGTTGTTTCCCCTTTGCCAGCATTTTCCATCTTTACTTTGCAGCTACATAAGATACAATGAAACAAACCCCAGTCTAATATTTGTGTATAGACACACAGAGTTGTGGCAAAAGAACAGTGGAACAAAGCTTTCAGCAGCAGATTGACCTGGGGGATTTGAGGGACTAAGAGTTTGACTCTTCCCTTTCTGTCTTGATTACTCAATGCAAGAGAGCTGTTCTCCAAAAGCAGCCCTCACTCTACATCTACAACACCCTGCTGCTAAGTTTTCTGCTTTTCTGAGGGAGGAAAGAGGGAACTCCACAATCCTGCTGCATGTTCAGGTTCAGACCTCCCTTTGATAGCCTGGGCAGTGCAGATGATAGCAGAGTTTGGTGTTTATTCTACATGATGATAAATCCATTGCCCATAAAAGCCATATGCAAGCCCTAGGGAAAACTGAAGGTTTACCAGCATGCCCCAGAAATGGCACAAGTCAGTTTTGTTCTTGTAACAATCTTCAAGTTGGAAAGAAATGTTTCTCATATTTCCAGGTAAAGTATGGAAGTGATGAGTGATTGTGATCTCTCTTGTCATGCAAAAGCACTGAGTCATGCCCCAGCCACCGCTTCAGGCTCAGCTCCATTGAATAATGTTTAAAACATAGCAATAGAATACTTAGTATGGAAAGCTGTGCACAATACCCACTCCTTATTTCCCAAGCACTACACGAGGTTTTCCTTTAGCTGCCCACCCTCTTTCAGCCCTGCCTCCTCCTTAAAAGTAATTTTTCTACTGACAAGACACATTGTGAAGCTGGTGATGTTTTCTTGCTGCTGAGAGCTACAGCTCCACCTTAGGTATGGCATCATCATAATTACTCTTCATCTTAAATTGATATTCATCCAGGAAAACATGACTCCTGCCCTCACACACTCCATTACTCCAAGGGGTCCTGATACTAGTACAGCTGTTATATTTGAGGTGCAGCTCTAAAGATTGGCAACACTCTGTCTGTACTTGCTGCCAGAGGATCTCCACCACAGTGGGACTGTGCTATCCAAGGGCAAATCTCTCTCCAAAAGGGACACTGAGATGCTAGAACTGTGCAACAAAACCCAGAGTCTCTCAGCTGAGTCTGCAAGTCACCAATAGACTACAGACAGGCTATTTTGTCTGAGCAGTGACTTCTTTGCAGACCAAAAAAACCTCCAAACTATTTTCCTGGCTCACAGACCCCTTTTAGGCAGCTCTAAGTCTGCATGTGCATAAGCTGTTACCCAACAGATGAGGAGCAAAGCACATGGGACCGAACACGTAGCTTGTCATGCTTTGAGTGCCATCTTCTGGCAAACAGTACTGCCTGCCTGCATTTGTACACAGAGCAGTCGTCTTCAATCTGGTTAAGCAGCTAATCACCTCTTGCAGTCTTGGCCATGATTTCTGCCTAGGTGAGCACTCAGCAATTTCCCCTTTACTACATCAGGTTAGCACTTACATTCCTGAGACATTTCTTCTTGGCTACTTAGGAATACCACAGCTCCTGCTCTTCCCCCACTGTCAGCCTGGTTTTCATTAACCTTGAAATTTTAGGACTATCTTTTTCTTACAACAGATGCATTAGAATTTTTCTTCATAAACATCACAATGACAAAACCTCTGGACAGGAGCCCAGGACAGACAGTGCCTAGTCCTAAAGGGCACTGCACAATGCCAAATGAGTCTGGCTCTTCAGGCTTGAGGATCTTCTGCCAGGTAATTGCTAATATTTCTGCTAGATGGAGAGCTCAAAGATCAAGATTTTCTGGAATAGGATTTTACTGAATCAGAACTGGGTACTTGGCATTGCTTTTTTAATAAGCTTCTACTAGATCACATCCCTGAATCCAGGAACACCAAGTTCCTGTTTAGACCAAAGGATTTAGGCACTTGTTAAGAGAAAGGTTTCACCTCTAAAATAGCCCTCACTCCTCTGTAGGGTTCAGCAGCATTCCTAATGCATTCAAAACCCAAGGCTGAAGAGAGGCATTTCCTGCAGCTCTGCATAACTAGGCATCTGCAAAAGCCTTCACATTGCATTTTTAGCCATTACATCACCAATATGTGAGGGAGACTCAGGAATTTCCAGCTCTTGCAGATTAGCAATGCTGCATGGAACCTAACTAATTAAACTTGTTTAATTAAGCTAGAGGGCTCTGATGGGCAATTGCTAGCAAGCATAGTTGCAGGCCTTTTCAGTACAGAAATTGCATCAAGCTTTGTTCAACATCTTTTTTAGTTTAAACACACAAATGCAGCTCTTTGTGTGCTACCTCCATGTGACTGCCTTTCCCTGGGGCAATTCCTGCATTGCCTCTAAGTGAATGCCAGCTTTCCAATAAAGCCTTTGTTTTGAATTTCATTATTATTTTGGCTGCCTTATTTTGACCTTCTTGCTAAAGGGAGAGAGATTTGTTTCTCAATCTAGGGTTGACTATGCCAGCCTAGCACAGTGAAATGCCCTAGTCCATACAGAGATGAAGTGGACAAATTTGCAGACAGAATTCAAAATGAATCTACTCCAAAGAGCCAGACAACTTGTTTTAATAACTCCAAAACACAAGTTATGACATTACAACTATTAGTTTCCTTATTTCAGGCAGGAAATAACTGTTGTTAGAAAGATGCTTGATAAGGGGAGAGACAAATGGGCTAATCAGGTTATTACTTTTTCTTGAAGTGACTTCTCAGCATATGGAGATTTTTATGTCCATTACCTCAGCTAGAAGGCTGACATCAAGCTTTCTGGCTAGCCTCCCCCACTCTGCCCTCATCCTGCTAACAGAGTATTTCTGCAAGAACATAGGCTTACTGCTAACTGAGCAGGTTTTGTGAAGTAGAAAGGTTATTTATTGCTGCCTGTGCTGCGCCACGGAAGGATCATGCTGGCAGTGCAGGATATTGCTTCACAGACACCATCTAGAAGCAGGAGAGGAGGGGAAACAGCTCCCTCCTCTCTCCCCAAACTTCTCCAAGCATTACTGTGGTAAGTCAAGGCACCAAAGAGCACGATGGTCTCTGCCTCTCCTCCCTCCCCCACATACACCCCTGTCTGACCATAGCTGGGTCTGTAGCAGAGACTGGCATTCATGTGTTCAGCAGCAGTACAGGAGGCTGTGCAATTCTCCCTTTCTCAGCCACTCAGAGGTCTACAGACAAACTGGGTTCCCTGCAGTTCAATCCCTGTCTCCAGGGCAAGCTTGCTGGAAGATTCAGCAGTACTGAAGGTAGAAGAGAACAAGACCCAGCCATGCATTTGCCACAGATACTGATAGTTTCATGAAAGATATACATACAAATCAATTTTCTGCCATTGTCTTCACTGAGGCACAACCCTGGGAAGGGTTGAATTTAATATCCTATTTGCACCTGCTTCTCATGTGGTTTTGCCCTTCAGCAGCTGAAGGACTGTGCTGGTCAAAGCACTGGTCTACTTCATCAGTTGAAAGGACTCTGCTTCTCCCTATGTTTTTCCAATGAGACCAACACAGAGCAATTCCTCTTAGCACCAACCCTATCATTGAATTTGATTGCCTGCTGGTTTAATTTGAAGAATTGTTAATTTGAATCCACTGATTTATAGATTCACTTTTAATAGCAGCCTTTGATTGCTGCATTATTCCATTCTGGTAGTTCAGTGAAATTGTACTGGATTAGTTTAACAACATGCCCATTTCATTTTATATTTATTTGCTCATCTCTTTAATGAAACCTGTAAGTACATAGGACTGGTTATTTTATCAAAGCATAACCTGCTTCCTAAATCCAAAGCTAGAGGCAATTTAAACTAGGATATTAAAAATACTGAACTACAATAAGAAATGACACAAGCTGGGAAGACACACAGGCCTTCTCTCCTCCTTCTGCCCTTTCCACACACACTTTCTCCTCCCCACTATCCCCCAGTAGCTTATTTACATGGAAACATAAGATCCACACAATATATATCAACCTACTCAGGGACCAGACAAATGCAGCAATATTTAGTGTGTAGCCAGCTATACTCCACAAGTGAGGCTCCCACACCATTGCCTTGACCCCACAGATCCCACATCCCAGAAGGTGTGGTAGAAGGAAAAGCTTTGCATGGCAATCCTTGGGTCACTGAGAGACTATGGCACATCCCCACCTCTGCTCTGGGGAGCAGAATGGCCCTGAGAGAGAGGTGCTGGATATCTGCATCCTCAGCCTTGCCCTTCAGCTACCCCAGTTTAACTAGACAAGATGGTTTAGCCCCACTTGTTCCCATATAGGTGGTGGAGGGAAAAGACTTGGGGGTGAGGGGGAGAAGGAGGAACAAAGGAAACCTCTACCTCTTTTGTCTTTTCTAAACAGAAGAATTTGTTTTCATCTGCTCCTTTTACAGGTAGCAGCTGAATAAATATGAGCCTTATTATAGCAATGACTTCATGGACAGATGATGCTACTGGAAGTACTGCCAGGATGAAGGCCTCTCCAGAAACATGTATTACAAGAGGGCTGAGCTCACAGACCTGTGCAAACATGAAGCTCTGTGAAACTTACTGGGAACTGCTGCACTTCACACCCATTCAATGCTCCAGTGAAGCACAGCACTCCCCACTGCTCACTGTCACAGGTGATAACTCACTCCAGCCACTTCCCCAGAGTGACACACTTTAATTCTTACATAAATTTTTAATTTCTTCCTCCTTGAGATAAGCTGATGTCTCATTAGCACTTGTCTAGGAACCTTCCCTTTAGCCACAAGTGTCAGGCCAATGCCAGGTTCTATCAGGCTTTTGCTCAGAGCACAGGCACCAGGGAAGCTGAAGTCAGAGCACAGACATTCAGGTTCTCTTACCTCCTCAGAGCCACTTGCACAGCATGCAGCAGTGAAACCCTCCCTCACATGTACCTGACTGCATCTACCTGGTCCTCTTGGCACTAACCCAAGGGAAGTCCAGGTCTACAGATAACACTGGGAACTTCTAGGACTCACAGGTAAAGCTGTGGAGAACAGCACTGCCTGTATGGGGGAAGGCATCTGGATTTGTGACAGAAATCCCTTTGGCTCCATATTTGGGGGAATTTCCCTGTTAGTCTGCCTGTGGGTTTCCAAAAAGCCCTGAGGTTACCAGATCTCAGACCCACTCATTTCCCTCTTGCTCCAACACAATCCTGCATTTTATTTGTGTACCAGTAGGCTTTCAAACATAAGACACAATGCTCTACAAAGCAGAGCAGACATTCTTGGAGCACAAAGTGTGTAAGGCTCATGCCATGCTGATGGATGTGGGGTGATGAACCCAGAGGCATGATGGAAAAAGTAAATGGCAGCTCCCAAAATGCAGGGGTGGAGTGGAAGAATGGGAAATGGTGACTTGATTTGCCAAAGTGTTTCTGTTAAAGAATATTAATCTTTTCAGACAATCCATGAAGAGGCCCTGTAGCAGTATCATATTAAATTAATAGTGTGCCATCATTATAGTAACCTCAGCTCAGTTTTATAAGATGTATAGTGTCATCACAACCAAAGAAGAGTCCCTAGACAATTCTGCTCCTATAGCAATTGCTACTAAGTGACACTGAAGTGACAATTCTTAGCTACACAACATTTTGGGTGCCAGTCTGTCTCAAATGGGGCTTTCTGCCTGCAGTGCAGCTATCCAACTGGAACTTCATATGCTGCACAATTCAGTTGGGAACCAAAACCTTCCCTGTCACCAGAAACCATACCATTCTGACCTGCCCCTAGAATAAGTCACCATCACATACAGCCAGATTAGCAAGGATAATTAGCATGAGTAGCCCTTAGCATCAGCACTGCCCATCATACAGGTCTTCAGGTGGTAGAGTGGAGGCTCTGATACCTGCTGTGCTGCTCCCACTCCATGTATTGTGATCCAGGCAAGGTAGCCATTCAAACATCCCTCCCCTCAGGGGACCTGTGTAGGTCTTACCCCCAAACCAGGAAAATTATCACTCCAAACCAGGAAAGACCATAACAATCAGGGAAATTACACATACATTCCAAAAGCAAACTAAGAAAGCAATCCCAGCCTTCCTACAACTTAAACTTTTCTCTCATGGGACTTTGCTCTCACTCTTTAGCTCTGTGACACAAACTGTCCACCTTTCTTTCCACCTTCCTTCTCCTCACAGTCCACAGGAAACCTAAATAACATGAATTTGTACCAATGGCTTTTCATTAGCCATGCTGAAAATTAAAGTCAGCAATCTTGGGAAGCTAGATGGCAGTTTAAAATACCCAGCAGTGAAAGAAGCAAGCAGGGAAGGAGCAGAGCTGGACAGGACTGACAGCAGAACAGGCATTTCTCAGACAGGTGCTTTCACCACCAGTCCATGTGCAAGACAATAGCAAGAACACCACAAACTTTCAGTAAGGCTGCCCTCCTACCCTGCATTTCTAGCCAGACAGGAGGGCCCAGACAATGATGGTGCTGCAATCTGTTTGTGAAGGATTCCAACCTAAATCATGGCTTCCAGGAATTCAGTTGCAACTCACATTACTTGAATTTGGGGGCTTAAGTTTGACCCTTTGCCTCAGAAGGGCAGAGAAGCTACTCCAACAGGCAGACATAGAGGTACCTCAGTATCCCCTGCACTCACCACCCTAAATTAACCCCAAACTAACCCTTCCTTGCATGCTTGAAACTGGCTACCCAAACCCCCTTCAGATACAGGCTGAAGGGAAAAACACAGAGAGGAAAAGCAGTTACCAACAATCTCTAAACATGCTACTGCACCTGAGAAAGATACACAATTGGCTGCAATGTGCCTGATGGCTGCTGGAGGGGTTGCTCTGCAGTGAGGGGATCATTATTACAGGCTTTGCAACTTGATAAAGCTCAGCTGAGCACCAGACATATTGTCTCCAAGATGCCTGTGGCTGGCTTTGACATCATTGCTTCACACAAAGAGCTTTAATCCCTCTCTACAATAAGCACAACAAGAATAGGTCTGAGTTTGTCCAAAATAAGTAATCAAGAGGGAAAGTTATTTGGCAATTTGCATCATCATCTCTGTCTGCTGCTGCATCTTTGCTGACAGCTTGTTTTTAAGCATTGAAATCCAGCTCAGAAGTCTTTCACAACAGAGCAACACTTTTGCTGCCGTGGCTACTTGGTACTGTAGATTGGCAAGGAAAGAAGAGGGTCGCTGTCCTATTTCCAACCCAGCAAGCTGGTTGCATCACCATGAACAAACTGCATCCCTGCTTCCAAAAGCAAAAGCCTTTTTCAGGTCATCTCTCAAATTTAATCAACATCAAAGTATTTCTAGAAGCTGAGGGCAAGTCAGCATGCTCACTGGTTGAAGAAATATGGACTTCTTGGCAGTTAAGCAATATCAGAAGGATTCAGGATCCAACATCTGACCCAGAATGTACCAAGTTAATTTTGCACTATCAGGTGTTCCCATACACATGCACCAGGCAAACTGCATGATATTCCCTTAAGAGTGGCCATTCCCTTGCCAAAGGTGAGGCATGATCAACACAGTTTCTCTTGCCACTTCCCAAACATGGGACACATAAGCAAGCAATAAAATTTCTCCTTCCCTATAAACACAGCCCTACAATAAAAAACCCCAACAAACAAACACCAAATCCCAAACAAAGCAGGACTCACTTTTTCATCAAGGTCCATCCTGCACCAGCAGTCAGTAGCTTCACAGGAACAGGAGAGCTTCACTTCTTCTCTCACCTTCACCCACTCCCTTCTCCTGCAACCATCATTCTGTCATTCCTTAGCTGCCTTGCACCAGCAGCACAGCTTTCACATAGCACTTGACCTTCATTTGAACACCCCAACCCTCTCCTTGCTACCAACACCACCATGTGATTTCACTCACACACTCAACCCTCACACAGGCACAGCTGGGCCTTCAGAAGTAGAATGTGCTCACCTGGCACTGGAGAAAACAGAGCCCCTTCAGCCTGCTCACTTTTTTATCCTTTAACCAACAACTGGAAGTCACTGAGCTTCTCAGATGACAGGCTCTCCTCTAAGTGCAAATTATTATTAATGAATTTCCATCCTGGCTCCTTGACAGAAAAATGTACCTTGCAGCATGTTATCTTTGCAGCCACACACCCCTGGCACTCCCAGATTCCCTCATCCCCCCAGGAGTGATGTTCAGAGCAGCTCTCTGTGCCCCATCCCGGGGCCTTTGTGACTGCAGCACAGCAAAGCTTCAGAAATGTAAATCCTGGCATTTGACCCAATGTGAATTTCTCAAATAAATGATATTTTACAGCCTGGTGGTTTCTTCCCTGCTGAGATGATCATTTATGGTAGCTCACTCAGAACTGGGCTTTGACAGAATTTTTGGTCAGTGGAAGAAAAAGTGAAACATTTCAGTATCTGCCTCCTTCCCTGAAGCAGCATGTTCTGTAGCTTCAGAAAAATGAAATGTGAAAACAAGGCTGAGTTTTTCCTTTCTTTTCATTCCCTCTGTTGTCTCTTCAAATACCTCCTTCCTTTGCAAAGACCATGCAGTTCTGAAGACACCCTCCTCTTTAGCCAGGAGTTACAGGAGTCAAAAGCAATGGCTTCCAAGTTTCCTCTGGGCTTAAGACTGTCCTGGTTTTGGCTGGAATAGAGTTAATTCTTCACAGTAGCTGGTATGTTTTGGATTTGTGCTGTAAACAGTGTTGATAACACAAGGATGTTTTAGCTGTCACTGAGCAGTCCTTACACACAGTCAAGGCCTTTTCTGCTCCTCACCCCACCAGTGAGTAGGCTGAGGGTGCACAGGAGTTGGGAGGGGACACAGCTGGGACCCCAACTGACCAAAGGGAGATACCAGACCACACAATGTCATAGAAAGATGAAGAAAGAAGGAGGAAAGGGAGGACATTAGGATTGATGGTGTTTGTCTTCCCAAATCACTGTTACACATGGTGGAGCTCTGCTCTCCTGGGGATGGCTGAACACCTGCCTGCAATGGGAAGTGGGGAATGAATTCCTTGTTTTGCTTTGCTGGTGTGAGTGGCTCTGCTTTTCCTGCTAAACTGTCCTCATCTCAACCCATGAGTTTCTGAGTTTTACTCTTCTGATTCTCTCCCTCATCCCACCTAGGAAGAGTGAGTGAGTGAGTGCTGGCTGAGGCTTAGTTGCCAGCTGGGGTTAAACCATGACAAAGAGCACAGAGAAGCATAGTGCCAAGATCTCAAACCTCTCTGTAGCTCAGGCAGCCTGGACCTAGGCAGCAGGTATGTACAGCAGCAGGCTGCTATAAGCCACAGGAGATGCTCTCCCTGCTTTGTTTGGAGCAACATCCTAACCAGACAGGCTGACAGGTGTTAGTGAAGGAAATATCAAGACACATGAAAGAACTCCTGCTGCTGAGGAAGAGAGCAAACTGTGCCAGGCATTGCCCCTATCCTGCCCCCCAGGTCCCAGAACACTCCTGGTAGCTTTATCTCTTCCTGCTTTCATGGCAGGGGGAAACAAAAACCCTGATCCTGGGAAGCACACAAATTCCATTCTGTCATGCAGCAAAGCAGCTTTAAAACTCTTCCTAAACAGTCAGGGACTTCTCATACTCATTATATCAAAAGTCCAGGCTCCTGGCTGCTGTCAGTTAGCATGGCTCTACCAGATGGCTTTGATGGAGGTGCAGCATGTGTGGATCTCAGCAGAAATGCTGTAGCTGAGACTAACAAAATAGTTGAAGCAGGATCTGGGGACTGGAGATCATGTGGGCCTGTTCAACACATCCTGTTAAACACAATAGGAAGAATTTCTTCACTGAGAGGGTTATCAGGCAGTGGAACAAGCTACCCAGGGAGGTGGTGGAATCACCTTCCCTGCAAGTGTTTAAAAACCATGTAGCTGTGGTGCTTGGGGGCATGGTTTAGTGATGAGCATGGTAGTGTTGGGGGCATGGTTAGACCCACTGATCTCAGCAGCCTTTGTCAACCATAATGATTCTATGATTGTATGTCCTGTTTGAACACACTTTCCACATTTCAATTCCTATCACACACATGGTACAGAACCTGGAGCAGTGGTTCTTCTTCTCCTTCTTCTTCACTACAGTATGATGTCATATTACAACAGGCTGTGCATCAGATGTCTTCCTCTTACAGCTTTAAAACCCCACTGTGCTGGCAGAGTGGAGATTAGCTGAAGTCCATTAGTTGATAACTCAGGAACTAGAAGACAACAATAACAGGCATGGGTTAGTGAAAAAACACCAACACAGAAACCATCTGATGAGCTTCAGGGATGTTATGTTGCCCTTTGATTGTTGTCCTGCTTAAGCCTCTCCCTTCAGCCATGCATGTGCTCATGTTGTATGTGATCATCAGCCTTTGCAAAGTGATTATTATGGGTAAAGAATAAGTCAGGACTGTGACACAAATGTCCATGGCAATCTGCAGCAGGTGTAAAATGTTGTCTGTATTTGTGAATGGCAAGTGTCCAGCCCAGTGTTAGAGGCTGCAGTCAACGGACTGTGTGTGTGCAAGCCTCTGAAAGCACCCACTTGGAAAGACTCTGCAGAGACTATTTCTTGTCATTTAAATATAATGACAAAATACTGCCTCTGAGAATTGACACATGGTTAATCATCAGTGAAATCTTGCTCCCCAGCAGGCAGCATAGGTGCATTAGTCCATGTCACAAGGAGCATCCTTGTACATTGATTTTTTTTTTTTCCAGGGGTTATTTGGAAATAGTTATTTCAAACAAACTGCCTAAGCCTCAATCTGAAGAAAACACAGAACTATAAATGCAGTTAACAAACAAAACCCAAAACCCAGTGATTATTTCAATGAAAAAGCTATAATGTTCCTACTCAAAAGAGCTCTGCTCCTCTTTGGGACTGTTAAATCCAATCTGTGCTGCATTAACACAGGAGTGTGTCTTTCAACAAAAATTTCCATGACTGTTTTTAAGAGGAATTGCAAAACAGTTTCTCATGGGAAACTTTGATTTCTCTCCCCTTTTAATTGCAATAAAGTCATCTTTCCTTCTTGAAAAAAAGTACCTGAGCTTTTGGAGAGGAGGTGAATTAGGAATAATGTTTTCAGTCACTGTGGGATACTTTTCTTAGACAATGTGGTGAGACAGCAAGATTAAGAAAGTCATGCATGTGTCACCATGAAAATAGGGAGCAAGATGAGTTCTCCTCACAAGGTTTTCTGTTCTTCTTACGAGGTTACCCCTCAGTAGCCAACTGTTTATGTTAGATGGAGCTACTCTTTTCTGTCCTGATCCCATAAAGCCTCAGCTGCCAAAAGCAAAGAGCAAAGTCAGGATGCATGGACTAGAAGCTGTGATTTAGTAATTACCCCTTTCCTCTCCAGCCAGTGCTGTACCAGCATCCCAGATGGTGTTTGGGAGCACTGTTTACTGGAGCTGCCGTTCTTCACACATGCTGTAAACAGGAGCTGTTCAGCACAATAACAGCCTCCCTAAGAATGCACTTTGAACCATTCTATTCTGTGCTACCATGGTGTGTAATTTTTTGTTGCCATGCTGTTTTTTCTGTTCCTCTGTTGCTGTATTTTGCAGCTCCATGCTGTAAATGCCTTCTTCACCTCAGAGACACTTGTGCTTTCCCAGGAAGATTCACTGATCCCTGAGGTGTGCCTGATGCATCACTGTGCTTAGCTTGTAAAGTGGCTTGGGGTCCTCTGGGATACAGGGTGCTTTGTATATGTCAGTTGTGATTCAGTGAAACTTGCTTCCATCTGAAGCCACTGTATCAATCAGAGAAGCAGCATAATTAATTATGACTGGGCTGCATGAAAGTTGCACGCATCAGAAGCGAGAGTCCTGGAGTTGTTCGTGCTGGTGCTAGGCATGAAGATGAACAAGATGAATAGTGACACTGCCCTGAACTGTGCCTGACTGCTGCCTTCTCCTGCCATCCATCATCATCACCACCACATGTTGGGTGGGAAGGGGAAGTGGTTCACAAAAGAAGGCTCAGAGCAGTGAAAAACTTTCCTACATCTCTATTCTCCTCTCTTCAGGAAGCAGCTTAAATTTGGGTTCAGATGTTGGGCAAGGGATGCAGTACTTCAACACAGAAATGACAGGAGGAGTCCCCTCCCCTCAGAGAAGGGAGGTTAACTTGTCAAGCCATGTAAAGCATTTTAATTACAATTTGTATAACATGTATAAATAAATATTACATTCTTTCAGTCTACAATGCATACTAGGCATATCTTGTTAAAATGTCCATCTATGTTACTGGGTGGCAGGGTTGATTCTGTCCAAGTAAAAAACCAAACTACTGAGTTTAGTAATTGAAGAAAAAAACAACAAACCAACCCAACATGGTAAAGACAGGACAATGCAAGTGTTTCTGGCTAACAGTCAGGACATACTGCTTTCTAAAAGGCTGGATAGAGCATCTTCCTTTTAGTTACAAAAGCTTTTGGATGCCAGTGGTTTTCTCAAGGCACAGATTTGGATCTGTGCTCTCCATTAGTGGAAACTGACACTGAGTCAACACAGTTCTGCCAGTTTACACTGTGAGTCTTTGACTCTATTTTGCATTTGCTTCAGATTTATTACTGGGTTTGTATTTATTCAAAACATCAGCTTTACAATCTAGTCTAAAATTTTCAGTCTTAGCAGGTCCAATGGCAAAAAAAAACCCCAAAACCCCAAACAAACAAACAAAAAATAGTGTAAAATAGCTTGAGATATTTCTTGATCTTGCTCCAGCAATATTTCCCTCCCTTCCAATCTGCCCAGAGGCTAGCTCTCCCAGTACAAGGAAATAAAAGTTTGGGGACAATCAGTGTCTTTCTGCCCACTCTTCTTCTTGCTTTTAGACCTTGCTGAGAGCTGATGACATTAGAATAAACAGAAAACTGCAGCACAAAATTATGAATTCATGGACTTGGCAAAAACCCCAAAAATGCAGGCTGTACATATTTGGCCTGTGTTGGTCTCAGTTCCAGACACATGTAAGATGCACCAGGGGGGCTCTCCCATCAGTTGCTCCTTCTAAAAGCTAAGATAAAACAGCACCTTCTTCCCTTGGTGAAAGATGGGAACTTTGGTTGTGGAAATTTAAAACAAGCAACTCAAATAAACAATCCAAACCTGAAAGTAAAATGAATATTCCTTCCAAACAGAAGACATTTCTAGCTAGGTTGAAACAATGGAGGCTTAGGCTTTCAGAAGAGACACCACATGGAAATTATTAGTCAATACTTATCCTCTGAATTCTTTAAATGACAGGAGATTATTTATAGCTAACTTAGACACAAAATGTTCTTGGTCCTCTGTGAACTTAGTGAATTGAAAATTTTCCTGTTTTCAAGATATTCCAAAGAAAAATACAAGAAGGAAAATCATTCTGGTTCAACTTACAAGACAAACAGAAAACTAAACCTAAAAATACCAGGTAATTTCTTCCTCCTTCACATGTAATGCCAAAGACACATCTTCACTTCAAATGAAGGACTAAAAAGAAAGAGCTTGGGTAACAATCTAAAAAGTCTCCTTGTGGGTCCTATGTCCATAATTGTGATG
The DNA here is from genome assembly GCA_013399015.1 of Galbula dea. Classification (NCBI taxonomy): domain Eukaryota; kingdom Metazoa; phylum Chordata; class Aves; order Piciformes; family Galbulidae; genus Galbula; species Galbula dea. The sequence goes on along the minus strand of VWZX01009108.1, from coordinate 3,244,235 downwards.
TTTTACTAGGAATCCTGACAAGTTATTGTTTGTCTCTTGCTTATTCTTTCCATGCTCTTACACTCTCTCTTTTCTTTCTAGAAATATTTTTGGTACTTTGAAGCATTACTATCATTATTATTTGTATGAGCCATAAACCAAATTTTCACCATCTCATCTTGCCCAGTTCATCATACTGCTCATACCATTTCCTTGTTTCTTTCCTAAATCCATGAGTAGCAGAATACCTGCTGGAAAAACAAACAAACAAACAAAACAAATTGAAAACCAAAAACAAACCATGGACAGTTTGGCAAAATTTCTTTCCCTGATTATAAAAACTGCCTCATCATTTCTCCTGGTGATTGCTTCCCCTCCCCCTCTTCTGTCCCAATATATACTGTAGAACTGAAGGCATCAAGGTGTGGTTAAACCCAAAAAACCATCAAGGAGCTACACTTTCTCTTTGAACTTCTCCATGTAGTTTCTTATCTCTTTGGAGTCCCCCAGGTCCATATCCTGGCACACCCACTTAATGTCATCATCATTGCTACTGAGGATTGAGTTGACAGTAGGACAACCATCGTCGGGCGGGATGGTAGTGAAGGTCGTGAATTTTACCCGCTTCCGTTTAGACGTTGGCGAATGTAAAGGTTCAGATTTCTGTTCCTTCCCAAGCTTGCCCCCTGAGTCAGCACACCTGTGAACCTGGCTCTGAATGTTCTTCTGAGCACTGCCATTAAGGAGCTGGTTGCTTTCCTCACAACCTGAGCCTCGGTCAATAATAGTTGTGTGCTCATCCTGTTGAGGTGATGCATCTGCTGTGTTCTCCAGCAGTTCTGCTTCATTTCCCAGCCAGACCCAGTCATGGGAATGGGTCATGGTGGTCTGTCCTTCCACCAGAACCTGCTTGTGACGGTACTTCAGTGCAAATGTTGCACAGTTGATTAGGAAGACTAGAATTGCCAGGCAGAAGACCCCTAGCAGAGCATACATCCCGATCTCCAAATCGCTAAGGCCCCTCGGTGTCTGCACCAGGTCATTTTCCTCCATGCCCCCATTGTCTTTCGTTAAGTCTACTTGAGCGGGGAAGTTGGTGAAGTCTATAGGAATGTTCTGCAGCTGGCTATCGTCCAGGAGCTTGCCACCATCCAGCCTATTGTTTTTAATGACTTTATTTTTTATGACAGATTTTGCTGTGGTGCTGACTTTCCTGATGGCACCTTCCTCTCTCTCTGCAGAAGAGCTCCCATAGTATCGTCCATCCTGGCCATAGCGTTCCTGATCCGATGCCTTGTGGCGCCGGTCGCTGGCGTGGTTTTCAATCTCATCGGCATCATAATCTCCGCCTGTATCGGAGTCTGCATCGTTCTGGCCAAACTTGACTTTGATGTGGCCATTCCCCACAGCCAGGATGCTTTTCCTTTTGGACTTTTGGCAGGCTTCAGAAATCATCATGTCCACCTTGATTAACATGCCCTGACCTTCACCTTCTGCTGCCACAACTGGCCACTTTAAGGCAGTGTTCTGGTGGATCGAGACAACAGCTTCATCTAACGATACAGCGGAAAGGGAGAAGTCCTTAGAGTCATAAATGTCCAGCGGAGTAACAGAGCTGTCACTGAACTGAATCCAGGTGCTTACCACAGCCTCCTGAAAGGAGAGGGATATGGTTAAAGACAGGGTCTGAAATAAACCAGCTCAGCCCCTTGAAGCTCATCAATCTCTCAGCTCTGAAGGGCAGCAGGAGGAAATGGAAGACAATGGCTCTACACTGCATTTAAAGCAAACCAAGCTTCAACTGATGGGGCAGAAAATTGGTCACATTTGTCACTAAAGGTTCCACTGTTATCCTTCCTGCAAATGTTGTGCAAAAGAACATATAAAATAATCTATATGAGATGTCTGTAATACCAAAGTACCCATTAACAAGGTACAATTTACATGATTTATAAAGAAAGTCATTTCAGCCATACAAAAGCTGGAAGAGACAAACCAGAAAAATTACTAGAGGCACTTGACAGAACACTTATTTTCCTCATGTTCCCCATGCAGAGGTGTCACAGGGAGCTGTCAAATTAAGCAAGGCATAAGTATCTTAGCAGCAAAAAGGTGCTACTACCGTATCTTGGAAATGGTTGGAGCAGAAGATTCACCTGAAAGAAAAAGAAAATTGCCATTTTGCTGGAGAAGGGTTTGTGTTACTTAAAACACCCTTGATCCTTGAGATAATTAAAAAGTCCACCACATTTCAGTGTCGAGGAGAGGAGGATGGGGATTCTGGTATGATCTCTCTGATTAAAATACAAATGGCCTGGATTTAATTAGACTGGCTTTGTTCTCTGCAGGTAGCACTGTTAGAAGTCATCATTAGAAGCAAACACAAAGCTAGAGGTCAGCTCTCTGCCATTTGAAATCCCATCCAGATGATATAGATATTTACTTCTCCACGTCTCAGTAGCTTTCTTTGCAGGAGATTTCTTTATTTTTCCATTTGCTCTATGTCTTGCCTGTTTAGCCAGCAGACATGTGGGTAGATTGCTGGAGTGCAACTTCACACAAAACTCAAGTTCTTTTCTTTCCAGACTTAAACCTGCAGATGGTTCTAATAACTTTACACTTGGGTACATCAGAACAACTGGGCTGAAAATCACCATTGGGGAAAAACATTGCCACCCTGGTAATGTCCACTCATAATACAAATTTACAAGCTAATATGGTTTCCAATTGGCTACAATTTGTTATGCTGTGGTTATAAACAAAAGGGAATTGCTACCCTTCTAGTTAAATTTAAAGCTTTTCAATGAAAACAGCAAGGGGCATTTAGCTGTGCAGAAGGTTGGACTATAATGAATATTTGATTTCCAAAGTGCTATCAGCAAGTTCTTGAGGGGCTGAATGAAGAAAAATAAGTTGTGGCACAACAGGAAAGAAAACGAAGTTCTTGCAGATTCCAATGCACTTCAAATACCTGAAAGAGAGCCAGGGTAGCTCAGAGGCTGGGGAGGGTGAACTGTGTAAGGAAATTACACCAGCTGATCTTTCATTAGAGAAAGAACCCTGAAATGGCTGAACAGACACAAACATAAAGCTGCAGGGCACAGTTTAAATTTATATCATAGAAATCTATAGTAGAGCAAAGCCAGCCATGGGAAAGTAAAGGATTTTCTGTTTTTAATGGATATGTGTAGAGAGAAGAAGATGCATCTCCTCCAGCAATTCAATACTGTGTTGCCTGTCTTCTCCCTAAAACAAGAGGACAGCCTTGTGTACCATCAGGGAGCTGGGAGAGATACACTTACTTCTCATCAACCTACAGAAGGAAAAACACCAGCATCATTTCAAGGACATATGACAACAGGCTTGACATTGTCTGCCAGTGGTGCTGTCTTCTGGAGAGCAGAAGGAGAAAATAAGTGCAGAATTTTGTACAGTGCAGGTTCGAAATGATGAACCATGTGCCTCCTCCAACTCCACTGGGGACTCCCACAGTTCCACATCACTACAAAAGGATTTACACTGCTAAATCCTTTGTGCATTCCTCACTAGCCAAACACAGTGTACCTAGCATTGCAGAGCTCCAGATCTGACAATAGCCATTACTATTTTACTTGTGGTAGGACAGCACCCCTGAGGGGCCTGGGGTCTCCATCCAGACACTGGAGAGGAACATGTATGAGAAGCCATATATTCTTTCCTGTCTTCTTCAAGTTATCCACATCCCTTTTTGCTTTTCTTACCTTGACACCTTTCTGCTTTAATTGCCCTCAGGCACATTCATGTTAAGAGGTAGCCAGCATGGAAAAATTCAGGCCAAATGGCTAGAACTTGACGAAGTTATAAGCAATTTCAAAACAACTTCTATTCTTTATGCTATTTCTCCACTATTCTGCATTCCTGATTTTATGAAGCAAAGAGAGAGAAAAATGAAATGGCAGTCAGCTGAAATTTGCAGGCACACATGTGATTTACTATAGATAACAGAGTTGTGCAATAGCTTAACCATTAGTTTCAACCAGCATTGATGTTTTTTATTTCTGAGACCCTTTTTTCATAGGAAGAACCAATTTTTTTCACAACACAACACAGCACTGTCATGCTTATACTGTGGGCAACATTAATTAAAAGGGAAAGAAAACAAATGAAAGAGAGAATTTCAAATCCAAAGTCTGTTGCATCAGCCTAAAGATTCTATTTGCCAAGAGATCATCTCCTCTCATTCACAATGTTAAAGGAAAGCTGAAGGCAAAGGAAGGAAGTGAATTTCCCAAATGATTATAAATTCTGAAAAGCTAAAAAGAAAGAAAAAGGAAATGATTTAGTACCATGTCCTTCAAAGAGCTGCTTCTGCAAATCCTATGTACCACATCAATAAATCCCCTCCAAATCTCTGACAAGGTCCTCCAATTACTATCAGCAGATGAAGATGGATTGGAGCCCTCTTACCTGCAAAGTTGCTGCCCCTACTCTGATGCCCTCAACACTGAGGTGACAAATGCTCCTGTTCATCAATTACCAAGCATAAATAAATAGTTTGAGGGAGTATTTGGCTCTCCAGGCTTTCTTCCCTCCACTACTCCTCTGTCTTTCACATATGCACATGCACACACACACAAACACACACTCAGTTGCACTTCCAGAACAAATGAACCACAACTACACATTAGAGCCAGTGTGATGATGTGAAGTGAGTCAGATAATGTACACTAGGTCATGCTAATGACACCACAATCCATTCCAGAGGAGATGAAAGAACTGCTTTCTACCACCACTTCTGATTACCAAATATCATGTATTCCTTAAGCACATGAAAACCTTCTTTTATCAAGATACATTTTGCTTACATTTTCCCCTGTGCCTTTGCTGTTCTCTTCCTTCATTCCAGATACAACTTCAGCAAACTGGCCAGTTCTTGATCTGCTGAAGTCCTATCACCTTCTCTGGCTTGGAATTACATTCCTGCTTATTGGTCCAAAGATACCACTTGATAAATCTTCTTGGATAAACTTGCAGTTTTGCTTTTTGTTTTATCTCCTTTGTTATCCACTTGTTATGTTTAGGTGGGCAGAACAAAGTGTAAATTACCAGGGCACAGAGGTAACATGGCACTGATGGAAACCAAGAACCCCTGAGGAGCTCTGTGTTGCCTGACTCGAAGCACCCCAAGCTCCGCTGTATGAGTCACCACAAACACAATTGTTTGCTGCCTATGTCTGCTCCACCTAGATAAAACAAGGAGGTTCACAGTCCAAAAGGCAACCTGAATGCAGGAAGCAGAGGGAGTTTGGAAGCTCAGTGGAAAGCCCATCATACAGAGATCTACTGAATCCCTCTGTGCTGGACTTGCACGAGTTGCCTGTGAAAACCTGGGAGCCACAGCAATGATTGTTTTGCCCTCTAAAGCATCAGACAGCATTTGAAAGTCTGCTTGTTTTAGCATGTTCCACTGAGTCCATCTGTAGCATCACAGTCAGTGATTGCAAAGTGTCCTTCAATACCTCCTCAAAAAAGCTGGGCTCAGCTTGATACCAGGGCAAGCTATCTTGTATTCTTCAAGCACAAAAAAAATAGGTGAGTAAAGTATGTAGGACTGGTTGTATGTTAGATAATTCTGCTGCTTAGAAACACAGATGTGAGGACTGGTCAATATATTTGATTTTACTCCATGCTCAGAATAAAGAGGCCTTTTAAAGGTCTTTGCTCACTAAAGCACAAATAAAAGTATTTGTGAATAATCCCCCCAACTGCTGGAGTCAGCTGCAATAGTCCTGGAGTGAGGCAGGACACCAGTGGAAAGAAATGGATGGCTGGATGGCTCTGCAGAAAACAAATACCTCCCTCCCTCAAATAAAGGAAAGGGAATACTGTTCTCAGCAGCTTCTATTAGACTGTTCTGTCTAGGGACCTGAATGCTGAAGTGGGTCTTCCTAGCCATTTTATCACATGAAATCTCCAAGTATTACATAGGCATTTATTTTTAAGCCTGTGGCCTGTCTAGTAAAAATTGGTCTTGATGGTTATGATCTGAAAATGAAAGGCAGCCAAGGCTCAGATCTTAATTCAAATCAGGCATTCCCCTACTGTGTATTTCTTTCTCTCATTTTTGTCCAATCTGCTCATATGACATTCCTTTCCAGTGGGACTTTGCTTATATTTGCAAGAGAACAATTCAGATTCTCCCATAACAATACATCCTTTCTCCCCTTCCCATGCTGCTTAACTCCTTTGTCATACTGTAAGCCATGAGATTCCTGTCAGTTTGAAGAAGATACATAAATACAATGTAAGAGTAACACACTACCAGAATGGAGTAAAGAATCCACACCACAAAAATACTCTTAATAGATTGCTTCACTGTGAGTTGTCACTGACTTCTCAGAACCGGTTTGCATGAAGAACATAAGCTAACACAGGATGGTCTTGTGTCAACCCATAAAGCAGGGACATGCAGGAAACTTTAGCTTGTCCCTCTCATTCAGGTGGTGCTGGACACCCTCACCTCCTGCCAGTGAGAGCAGTGCTCACATTGATCCTTTTCCCTAAGAAAATGTCTGCAGTTTTCCAGTAGCACTGAGAGATACATCAATACACACAGCTCTTTACTGAAGGCTTTCTTTTTTCACTCCCCCATTTCAGTTCATTAGACCACATGCAATACCCTACAGTGATGAAAAAGCCATGATATGACTGTGAGTTTCCCTGCAGTGCCAGCTGAAATTTGAGTCCTTGAGCCCTCAGATCAGAAAACACTTAAACACTGTAGATTTTCTTCCGTTTGTATTTCAGAGATGCTTTTAAGATGGCAGTGTTGATTTTAACAATCATCAGCAAGCCAAATGGAACAGCTTCCCTACCTGAGCAGATGGCCACTAAAAATAGGCTGCTCACAGCTACAGTTCCCAAATTTTCAGAAGTTATTTCAACTGTGATATTTAAAAGTTGGTCAACCTGCATTTATTTTTAGGCACCTAAATCATTGATCCACTTCTCAGTGTCAATGAGCTCCTCATTGATTAAAAACCAAACCAAAACAACAGAAGCGTGGGCTCAGCATCCCTCCAGGTCACCTTGCCACATCAGGTAATTAGTTACCCAATTAGAGATAAAGATATCTAATTTATAGCATCCAAGATAAAATATTTGAGCTTATCTTTTTTAGATTACCAGGTATTTAGAGAAACTGCAGGCTCTTCAGGGCTTGTGGTTTGGCTGCTTTGTGCTACTTGTGCAGACATGTTGTGGTCATTATAATCAAGGAACTAATCTAGTCATTATATTCACTGAAAGAAAGTCACAGCAACCAAACAAACTCATTCCTATGGTATTGAAAGATCTGTGATAGCACAATCTGTATAATGCTTTCTGTCTCCCTTTGCACTCTGCAGATGTTCTGCTTCCTTTGCTAGGGATAATATTGTGCATGCCAGAGTACCAATTACCCAAGGACATTTCCTAATCTATGTTGAAGCTTGGCTATTGAAGGTGCTAAAGTGGAGCCAAGGAAAACATTTGACTAAGAACACATTGACTGTTTTCTCCACAGAACAATGCTGAGACATACACAATCATTCCTGAGAAAAATAAAACCTTCAGCTGTTTTAGCTATTGTTTTGGTTTTCATTGCATCAGTAAGGTTTGCATGAGTTATTTGGGCCTTTTTATAAACTTGTTTGAGAGCAAAAGTCACACTTAAATAATGATGCCCTTGCAAGATCCAAGTATATGCTTAGTTGTGGGCTGTCCCCTTGAAAAAAACTCTCTTTCAAAAGGGCTTGATTTTCAGCAAACACTCAGCACTTGCCTTCTGGAATTCCAGCTCAGGAAGGATCTCAGCTGACATACTCCAAATCATGAGTCACTGCTTGCAAAATTTAGCCACAAGCATTCCTACATTAGCATTAATTCTTCTAAGGGCAAGTGACTTAAATGTTATATCCTTCACCCAAGCTGCAAATTAAAAGATCTGTGTGACTCTAAAGGCCACTCCTGTGCTATGACTATTTCCTTCAATGTATTTCCTAGTGTGAAAGCTATTCCTTTCTTATTTTTTTGGTGATTCAAACACATAGCCCCTCAGGTTTCTTTTCAACAGCCCTTCTTTGGGCAAGCTCTGTCTGTAGGCTGAGTAAGAGCTAGGCCTGAGAACAAATGAGTGGTTTACAATAAGGTAGGAATTGAATTGCACAGTATATGGAATCAGCTCATGCCTCAGGGCTGAAGGCACTGCCAAAGTGCCCCAGTAATGAGGGGCTGTGCCCAAGATCCACACTGACCAGGCATCACCAGGATCAGGACCACAAACACTCACAGTGCTTGAGCAGGAACTGACCCTCACAAATTCCCTAAAGTGAGGAGTGATGCTCCCAGCAAAGCCTTCAGCTGGGAAGAAGGCAGGACACTTCTGTTACTCCTGGTGGTGGGAAGAGAAGCAGAGGCAATGGGGGTGGGTAGGCACCAGACTGGAGGAGCTGAGAGGAGAGACAGAGTGAAGTGGGATTCCACAAGAACATGCTGCTCTGTGTTTGGAGGGAACTGGGACAGAAGACACTATGCATAGATGGAGTGGGAAAAATTGACTAATTTGAGACTACTACTAAGCAATCAAATTTCCTTGGGCATTCCAGATCCTGGTGTAGAGAAGATTTTCCACTGCCTTTTAACACAGCCTAGTTTCTGGGTTTGTTTTGGGTTTTTTTTTCCAGATGGAGTCTGGAGAAGAAACAACAGATTCTAAACTTCTTTTACTGAGAAAAAAGTGCTTGATTTTCTTCTGCCTCCAGTGTTACAGTTGGTATCTTCACTGAGCATGAAGCAGTAGTGTTATCTCTAGGCCCAGGAAGAGGACAGTGGGAGAGCAGCACCTCACACTGCCCAGCAGTACCAGAAGCAGAAGGCATTGCTCAGAATGAGAGCCTGATGTGCCCAGCCACTCCTGCATCAGAAATGTGCCACCCTGAGGAAACCGAAATGGTCTCACCAGAGGACATTAGCTTAAACAAAGTCTTTCATTAAAATCACTCTGTAGCACAGATGCTGGGAAAAGTAATTTCAAACCAAACCATATATACACATTTTTACTCTTCTGTATGATTTCATAACTTGCCAGTTGTAGTGCTAGATAATGACATGTCAGACCATACTGCTAGGGGACAGTCCAACAGGAGATGTCATGCTGTGCACTACCGAAATGCCCTCTCATAATACACCATGACCTGATGTTGATAAAGATTTCTGCATACTCAGGACAGATCATCTACTAATCTGAGCAACCTTTCCAGATTCACAAGCCCTTTTATCTGCAGTCAAAGCCATGATTCTTCCCATGATGCTCCAGGACAAATGGTGCTCTGTCCTACATAAAAGAATTGGGTTAGGCATGCTTTAGCTTTTGCTGTTAGAGTCTTTGTCCAAAGCCAGTCTGTCAGACATGGCCTCTGAGCCCTGGAGAAGGGGAGAAATGGGTTAATTACATAAGGTTCTTCTGTTTACAGGATGCAGTAAATGGAACAGATAGGCAGCATGTCCTTCTAGTTTGGACATTTTCCTGTCACTAAGGTATAAAACAATCTAAATTATTTTTATGTTCCAGAAAATTAGGTAGCAATAATCATGAAAATGAGCCATAAAACTTGACTGGAGATCTCTCCCTATCTCTATGAGATGAAATGCAGTTTCTCTGAGAGGAGTACCTGTGGACAGACTTAATTGCATGGTCCCCAGGCTCACTCTTCAAATCAACTGACTGAAAGAGCAATGACCATACTGTTTGTTTCACTGTCACTAACCCTTGGGTTTAATCTGTTCCAGAGCAACCATTTGCCTTGATCTGGTGGTGTTCTCCAATCTTCTTTTTCCATGTGGGTTGTGACCTGAAACATGATACCCAAAAGAGTCCCTTTACAGCAATGGGAATTTGCTGGCTTAAATTAAGTAGGATAAGCACATGAACTGAATGATGAACTCCCCCAAAATCCACCTCAAAAATAAAAGGAGAAAGGAGTCTGCCAACCTGCTGTGACTCCATGGGGGAGAAGAAATGTATGTGGCTATCTTCTACCTCTGTTTTACAGCTCTTCAAAATACTAAATTGCTGTGACACACAGAGCCCTCTGGCATAGAAAACAAGGGCTTGTTCATATAGCAAACAAGGATCACTGTCCAAAGACTACCTGTGCTGTGAAAATGTCAGATGTATTATTTAAACAAAGAGTATTAAATATGCATATAAATATATCCTATAAAAGTATATAATGATAGATGATAATATATGATAAAATCATATAAATTTATTGTAGTCAGAACTTTTACTGCAGATTAAGTTTGTATTTGAAGGGAAGAAATTTCCAAAGTACCTCTAGAGGAAAGCATTGACATGGACATGTACTACAGCTGTACTTTTAAACTTGTTATGAATTATCATCTGTGCCTCACATTGGTAAAACACTGCCCCATCCCAAAAGTCAATAAATATAAGTGTACACTACCTGCTTAGGAGTATGAAGCAACTCTTGGGCAATGGTTGTGGCCACAATAGCCCGACTACTTGCTACACTTGGCTGAAGAAAGAGTGAAAGCCCAGCCACCAGCTGGACTCCAAGGTCTGTTATGGTCACCTTGTCATCCAGCACAGTCACTGTCTTCTCTGCCAGGATGGAGTCAGACAGAGGAGACAAAACCTTTGGAAAAACACAAAAGAATCAACTTAGGAAAAGACTGATCAATTAAAATAACCTTTCCTAAGGTCACCATCTCTTCCTGTCTCCAAAGATTTACCAAAGAAATGAAAAGTGAAATGGCAGAGCACACTAAAAAGGCAGTTTGATTTCATCAGAGGGATTGGAAAAACATTCAGTAGGGAGGTTATGGCTGGGAACATCACATCCAGCACCGAGAGCTATGCTATCTCAGTTGTGTTATTAGCATCAGTTCACTAGAAAAGTTGATTTAAAACTTTCTTCCCTGTGGGCCCTGGTATGATAAGCTCATCAGACTTACTTCCCAACCATTTCAAAGGGAGGTTAGTGACATCTAGGATTTGTCCTTCACTGTTTGGAAATTCTCACTTTTCTCTCTTTCTTGTTTCTGATGGAACATCAAGGTAGTAGGATAACCTTTAATGAAATCCCTTTAATGAAACTAAGGGCTACAGTGTTTTCTTTAGGGAACTAAGGATAGCTAGTTCATGTACAGACTGTCTTCTCCACCTTCCTCATCTCACACCTACATTCTAGATTAGCTATATTCACTCTTTATGCACTGGCTTTAGTAAGGATTCAGCTGGGGCAGAACTGGGGTATGGTGTTTGCCACTTGTGCTTTTCAGGGTTATTACCCAGGTTGTATTTTTTTCCCCCTGAATTAAATATTTAAATACTTCCAAAGAGTCTCATCACAATCTAAATCTGTTTCAAAAAGTCAAAATGGTGCCCATCAGCTGACTGCATCCTTGTGGGGCAAGAGCTCTGACTTCTCTCTGAGCCTGGACATCTTGTCTCTCCTAAACATCTCTGAAGGCTCTACACCTTCCAGCTCCTGATCATGCTGCACGCCTTGGACCAGCTCCAGCTTGGATCACTGTTGCTGGGTTAATGCTGTGTGTGACACTCTAGAAGGTCACAGGAATGTAATGGGAATTCATGCTGTTTCAAGTTAGCAGAATGCTCTACTGGATTGATGCCCACACAGGTTCTCTATGGGAAGGGCAGAATGTGGCACAGTACCTGCATCGTTGTCATTCCCACTTCCCGTCCAATCAAAATCCTGCCTTCCTGCAGCTTGGCAATATGAGGATCCTCCAGCTTCATAAAATCCATCACCAGGTCTGTAATATCAAACTGCCAATCTGAGCCCAACAGGTAGCTCAGCTGACCCCAGGGGCTAGAATCCTCAGCTACAAACTGGGTGAGGACTCGCACCATGGCATGCTGGTACTGCAGAGTGCATCCTCTTCCTTTCCGCTCGTCTTCATCCTCATCATCACTGTCTCTGGTGGGCCTGTTTTCAGAAGGAAATGAAGCATAGAGAAATGTTTTCAAACTAACATTAGAGTGCTACTGGAGAGTACTCCCATAAATAAGAGCTCTCCCTTCTGCTGTTTTTTGACCATTGCTGATTCATGGCTTCTTAGCATGAGGAAAGTTAAAAATAAACTCTGCCGCTTTATCATCTAAGCTGATGTGTCAAAACAACAACAATTCTCTAAGTGGACCTTACCAGAGCACCACACTGTGTTCTGTTGGCTAGGACAGACATACACACAGAAGGAAAACTCCCACAAATTTCAAAAGCTTTATTATGTCTGCAGATGTCCAGTGCAAAGCTGAGGATTCCAGCACTGCTGTTCCCCAGGGAAAGATGTTGCATTTTTCGTGCAGGTGCTGCAGCTGTCCTTGCTGAGAGTTAAAATCAACTCCATTCATTTTACAAAACACCCAGGAAGTTTAGCAGCTCAAACCCACCTTTTGTTGGAAACAACTGGGACTCTCCAGCCTTTTATTTGGCTCAGTTCTGTGTCTGAAATGTCAATCTGAAGAGGCAGGCGTGGGACCCAGACTGTGATTTGCAGAGGAGCACTCAGATACTGATAGGTGAAGTTCACAAGTGCATTCACCTTGCCTTTCATTTCTTTGCCATTGACAAAAACATAGTCACATCTGTCAGAAACCTAAGGGGAGGAGGGAAGAGAAAGAGAAAGAAGAGGTAAACACTGTGACAAAACAAGCTCAAAATGTAACCCTGGCATCTCAAAACCAAACACAAATGTAAAGGCTCCCTTCTCTTTATGCATGTTAATGATGGCCTTTCACAATGGGAGCAGCTGAACACAAAAATCCCTTATTGGCTCAGGAGGCAGAATTATGCTGGAGAGGCCTAAAGACTGGATACTATTTATGAAGCTGGTGGTCAATTTTCTATTTGCTCTGTGGTGAGCCACTAGCTGACCACAGTGCTGTGGCATTTGTAACAAGCAAGGCTCCTTCACAGCTTGGTCAAGAGGCTCCCAGCAAACCACAGCAGGTGTCAATAGAGGCAAGCAGCAAATCAAAGCTCTACCCTGATGAGTACCTTCATCAGGGTGTGATGCTGCTCTCAGTAGTCAAGACAAAGCTGGCTCTGGAGTGGCTTTCATCCACTGAAGACTAGCAGAAGCCTACTCATTTCCTTTGCAATTAGCATTATCTGTTCATAAATGTTTACATTTTGATTAAAGCTGTAAAGTATTTCTGAACACTGCAGTAGATTTATCATTAATATGTAAATGCTGTCCTGAAATATAAGCAAGCATTATCACAGGCATGTAAGACTTATATCACTAATCACTTCTTTAATCAATGTTGTAATTTACAGACCATTGAGTTTTCTCATTTATTGTTACTGAGTGCTAGTGATAAAATCACTCCTGAATATATAAATCATTTAGAGGGATGCAGATTGTATGAAGTGACTCCATGTGATAAAGTCATTGTCACATCTATTCCTAAAGGTGTTATAAATGTCTGGGGAAATCCTGTGGCACATTAATCATACATTAAGTGGGGAGCAATGGGAGCTGTTACATTACTAAATGAGCTGGTATGTCTGCAGGAATTAACAGTACATCCAGCAGAACTCCTCTGCTCCTGCTCCTGCTCCCATCCCATCAGAATTCTATTTCTTCACCCATAACAAGTATCATTAGTGGTGGCAATGTGTGTCCCCACCTGAGCATGTATTTATCATCTGCTCTTTCTTATCCCCACTCCCATTCCCAGTATAATTTTATTCAAATTAATTTTATCACCTTATGTCCCCCAGCTAACCAAACTCTGTGACCACAGATACAAGGAGCTAAACTGTACTCAGTATGACAGTCATATCCTGTTTGTACCCTCACTCAGGTTTAGGCACTTGCTCACATTCTGGTGCAGTATTTGAAGGCAAGATTGCAGAAGGAAATTTCAGACAATACAATGCAATACAAACATTTCTGTGACTCATTCCCTAAGAGGATTATGCTGTGACTGGGCTCTGTTGACTGAAAACAGCACTATGTAAGACAATACATACTGTTTAGGCTTCTCTCTCAGATCATCTGAGACAGGTTTAAAAGCCTGAAGGTGGCAGAAAAGTTTTCATTTTACCACCGTGAATGGCATGCCCTATTCTTACATGTATTAACTTGAATGGCAATACAGAAAGGGGTGTAGCTCATGTTAGGCTGTTTCAGAATGGCAATTTGATCTGATCTAAAAGTACTAGCAGCAGTGGTGCAGAATACAATACATAATAGCATACAGGAATCTCAGAAGTCTTTCCTAGATGGTCTGCTCTTTCTACAGTTCCATGGCATCAGCTTTAGCCTGGGAGAGGAAATATCTTGGAAAAGTTTCTCTTGGAGACAATTCCAACTGCACAGGCAAGCAAGGGCTACATGTCAGAAGTTTCAGCCTTGACTTCCTGATCACAGAGGCATTTCTGCCCAGAGCAGAAACAGCTGCTAGGACACACTGGGAGCACTCAGCTCCTGTATCTGAGCAGTCTAACCAAGCCTGTTGTCTTGCTGCTGTCTCAGCTGCGTGGAAACAGGACTAGCCAGTGGGTGACCTTCCTCTCTCCATGCTTGGCAGTGTTACTGCTCCTCTCTCTGAAGCTCTTTGTGTCTCCCCACCGGAGATGGAGATGTTGCAAAGCATCTCAGACCAGATACCTAATTCTGAGTTGGCTGAAGTTAAAAGGAATTCACTCCTAAATAGTATCTCAGATATGAATGTTACCTATGGCACAACAACCTCAAGGAAATTCAGGGTAGCCAAGGAAATCCCAGGAAGCCCTGGCTGACACAGATTTGGATGAACTTCTGGAGTTAGTTGTATGAGTTGCTTATTTCTGCAGGTAGTAAACCACATGCATGTGCTGATAAAGGATTTCTGACAACATACTCAGCTTCAGACTGACCAGGTCTGCTCTGGATGTATGACTTAATATTATCTAAAGCCCAACATTGTCAGTAACAGAACAAATGTGACTGTCAGGGAAAAACCCACAATAACAGTAGCAGCAAAACTGCAATTCCTAAATGGTTCTGGGCTGAGATCCAATCTCCATCTGTATTTGTAAAGCTGCTATATGCCTTCATGGATATGCTACAAACAAATGGCTAAACAATTATACACAGCATCCTAAAGAGGTGGCTGCTGTAGCCACCACACAGCCTTTAAAATTGCTACAAGTTGGTATTTATTGCTGGACATGCATCAGTAATAGTGGCAAGTCTTTAGGAATCACATTGAGAAAAACATCACTCTGTTCACCAAGTACAAGCACTGTTAATGTCCTTACACATGTTCTTTCTTCTGTTCCTGTATTTCCAATAAAAAGGTAGCACACAGGGAGTACAGGAGGAGCAAAGCTTGTATTGTATTGTATTACTGCATGCATTTGAACCCTTGTGATTCCAGGTATCCAGACCTGGAGCAACACTGATTGCTTTTGACAAAGAAAGGCAACAGACTTCCCAAACAGGGCTGTACAGAGGGTCCAAATCACAGTGTGTGTTGTCCATATGTACAGCAGTAGGAATACTTCCCAAGAAGCCTTCAGTGAAAGCTGTTCCACAGCCTACAGCTTCTGTAAGCAATGCATTTCGGCTACATTTAGCTGTAGCAAAATCAGAGCAAGTGGATTTGCTTCTCTTCCCTTTTACTCACACAGTGTGTCACCTAAAAAATACATTAAAAGGATTTCTCAGCTTTAGAGAACAAATCCAGATGCACTGATTCAGCTACAATTCACATCAACAAGCCACAGGTGAGGTCTGATTTGCTAAGCAGACACCTCTCACAAAAAAAAAAAATAGGGGTTATGTGGTGCAACAACAGATTCCCTTAGCTCAGATGAACTCAGATGGAAATAATATCACAGTCAGCTTAGTTTTGGAGTTATTCAGTGCAGACTTGGCAAAACTATTTTGATCTGTTCTCATTGGGGGTTGAAAGAGGTGGAAACACATGACTGGTAGGCACAACATAAAACATTGTCTCATGGAATCATGGAGGAAGGATAGAAGGGAGATTAAAAAGAGTAATAAATTAAACTGGATCATATCAGAACTTTTTTTTTTAATTAAAAAGCTACATTTGTTTAAGCATTTTTGATCCATAAAAACATCTCTCTGTTTTCCTGCAGGGTTTTGCAATGCTTCTGGAAAGTCACAGAACAATACAATGACTGGCTTTCATCTATGAGTCCTGTCCACAGTAGTCTAAGGAAGTTTCTAACAGAAGCTGGAGACACTGAGAACAGTGATCTATCTGCCTCTCATCTCCTGTAGTATTTATGCCTTTACTATGAAAACACCTTTCCTCTATAAGAGCTTTTTATCTTTGGCATCACAAGAAGTGAGAGATGATGAAGAGAAAGCCTGCTTAGCCACCACCTTTAAGTGATTGGGTTGTTTCTAGTCTATGTAGCAGATCAGCAAGAACTTTTGCATTTTAAAGAGCTTTCTGATGTTATTTCAGCAGTTTCTTTCATTATTAAGCTGCATTCAGCCACTTTCCCCCTTCTTCTATTTTTTTTAACTTCTCTCTCCAGATTAGAACTAAAATAAGTAAACCAGACAGCAAAAGACAGGAAGGACAAGCAGGGGAGACAAGGAAGCAAGGCTCTAGGAAGACCTTACAGCAGCCTTCCAGTACCTAATGGGGGTCAACTGGAAAGCTAGGGAGGGACTTTTACAAAGGCATGTAGTGAAAGGACAAGAGTTAATGGCTTTAAACTGAAAGAGGGTAGATTTAGATTAGATGCAAGCAAGAAATTCTTCACCATTAGGGTGGTGAGGCACTGGAACTGGTTGTCCAGAGAGGCTGTGGATGCCCCATCCCTGGAAGGGTTCAAGGCCAGGTTAGATTTGGCTTGGATCAACCTGGTCTAGTGGAAGGTGTCTCTGCCCATAGCAGGGGGGAGTGGAACTAGATGATCTTCAAGTTCCCTTCCAACCCAAACCATTCCATGATTCTGTGATTCTCCTTTGTCTTTCTTTTCTCTGGCATTGCATTTTTGTGACCCTTTATAACAAAGGCCATTGCCCTTCCAAATGACTTGGATAGATTCTCTCTGCAACAAATCACATTTTATTGAGCTGACAGAGAAAACTACTGCCAGGAAATAGAGAAAGAGTCACTCCTGAATCACTGCCTATGGTACTATGTGAGTTTGGGATCTGGGGAGTGAATGTACCTTTCTGTCTGGTAATGAGCAGATTAGCTACAGTGAATATAAAGGAGACTCCTAGTACCATTCCCAGTCAAATGCAGAACCTCTGGGTTTTCCTTTACTTACTCCTTTCAGATAAAGGTCTTGATCCCACCATGACCTCCTTATTGCAGAATTGCAAGAAGGGACCATGAGCTGCTTGAGGTCACCACAAAGGATGTGACAACTACTGCCTTGGAGCAGGGAGCCAGAAAGGGGCTGTTGACACTTCTGTGAAAATAATGGTTTTGCTGGGTTAAATTCCAGTACAGATTACTAAGAAATCTTCATTCAGTTACTGGGGGAGGCAAACAGTTTGTGGAAGACAAATTTCATGTCAAATAAAAGCTAAGACTGTCTTTCCAAAGATGGTGAATTCAAAACTCTGTCTCTTGTGTCTCGTATCTGTTGCACACAGGAGTGGGAAGAACAACAACTGTAAGACCTAAAAATAAACTACTGGTACTGACTCTGTGAATCTAGCCTAGCCTGAGCTTGGCTATTCTCCTATTTTTTACCTCTGGAGATATCATCCTAGTCTCTGAAGGACAGAAAGAGAAATTTTTAATATGGCAATCCTGTCTAGTTTGTGAACACTGGAAATTGGTGAGGAATCAGTCCATTTTCTAGGTAGAAATCTATGTGGTTCTCCCTTAATTGAACACCCTGAGGTTTAGGAAGTCTCAGAACTTTAAGACTGAAGAGAAATATGCTTCTATTCATCAGGTTCAGAATCTTGTATCTTGGTGTATAAACCCATTTCTGTTATACTAATGTAAATGTTGCTAAAATATTCAAAGGTTACATAAATGTTTAAATATTTATGAAAGCACTTCTATGAGCAAAAAGATTTTTTCAGTATCTTGTAAAGGAATCCCCATTTCCATGAGAAAAATGACAGGATAATTAGCAAAGAATAGTGGTGTTCAGCACTTTTCAAATGCATGACACTCCTATAGATTTCAGCTCAGTATCATCACTCTTCCATCCCAAAGGGCAATTGAAACTCATGGAGGTTAAACTTTGGGACCAAAGTCATTCATTCCATTAAGCAATCCAGAGCACTAGGATGATCTTGAAGGCCCTTTCCAACTGTGATAATTCTACAATTCTAATTCAATAACTTAGCCACTGAATATACTGGCACTTATGTAATAAACAGAGAATATTAGACAGTGATAACTGCAGAGGCTTTTTGGACAATCTGTTAGAATTGTGTTAATATTCATGCCCTTGCTGTAGAATTTCTGCTAAGATTTTTTTAACAACAGCCTCTGTAGAAAGGGAATTATCCTCTGTTAAATTCTAGAGGTGTTGAGAGAGACTCTGTACAGCTCTCTAGCCTTGGTTCCAATTAAACACTATGGTTTTCTACAAAAAGGAAATTCTATGCTACATGAACATTAGGTGATGGCAACTGCTTCATAAGAAGGATTTCAATGCCTGGCTGCATAATCCTGAATAGTCAATAACCTACTACTGGAAAATGGAAGCTGTCTTCAGGCTCATACTATTCATTTTTTCATGTTAAACTAAGTCTGATAAGAGTTAAAGCTTCAGGCCTGAGCTCTTTTATGATCTCTGGAATGATATTTACAGCTTTGTGACACTCCTAAAGCAGCCTTTAAAATGGAAGCACCCATTATAGGAGTTGTTAATTGCTAGTGTAACTTGACTTGCCAGAGCCACCCCTCATTCCCACTGACTACAGCTGGAGCTGTGCTCACAGACTTGGAAAGTGAAGCCAAAAGCTCCTCTCATGGGGTGAGCATGAAGGTAAATGCAGCAGTGGTAAGACTGTCATCTTAACAAATGAAAGGCTTGATTTTTCATGTGGTGTGCAAGAATGATCCTGAGAGTTTTTGCTGCCTGTGACCCACAAAGAGAAATAACCTGAATTTGTTTCTTGAAACAGTTGAGAAATAATTGCTCCCATTCTGGAAACACTGATGAGGGAGCAGGGCAAGGGTTACACTTATTTAATAAGTGATTTAACCCTCCTTCTGCCTCTCTTAGTACTATCTGTCTGCATTTGTCAGTGGCTAAGGCTAACATGGCTTGTGCATTGGTGTTGCTCTGTGCTTGTAAACAGCTGCCACATTCCAGATGCACTTTCAATCCCTGCCATCAGTCCTCAGGCAAAGCTCCCAGCAACCTGCACTAATAACATGGGATTGAGCCCTGAGTGCTGAAGAAGAGGAGAACTCTGTAAAATTAGGGCCACGGTTTAGAAGCAATTTGGGCTCTCTTTGCTGAGAAGGGCCTGCATTTTCACTATCAGCAGTCAGATTAGCAAAACTAAGTAGAAACCCCCAAAGCTAGAGAGCATTTCTTGGGGAAAAGGCTGTACATTATCTAATCTCATTACAAAGATTTTGCTGGCAGCTTTGCAGAGCAGAAGCAGTACATTTAACTAACTGAATATCATTCACCACGACAGAACTGAGAGAGTAAAAGGGGCACAAAATGCCAGCTGAGACTGGAGGGCATCTATTTGCTCCCAAATGACCAGCTTTTGAAGCTGAACTGTAGCTGCTCTGAGCCACAGGAGCTCTCAGCAGCTAGCATTATCACATAGAACAAAATCTGTCTTGTTTTGTGCACTCTCAAGTAAACAATTTCAGAAAATGGGGCTGAACAGAGAGTTTGGCTCCCACCCACTAGGGATATGCCAGACTATATATGCAGTGTGGCCCCAAATATCTTGCTTGGCAAAGCAGGATCACAGGGTGAATGCAGGGACTCTGAATTCCATCTACACAACTGGGACAGTAGTTGTGCACTCGAGGACATCAGGATGTGTGTTAGTCTCTGCTTTCATCTGTATCTACAATATACACATTCACAACTACTTGCAGGAAAGGAAAGGAGAAGGGAACCATCATTCCTCCTGACTACATTACTCAAAAAGATATGGAGAAAACTGCTCATCTTCCCATCATATCTATAGCTGTCACAAGACTGAAGTTATTTCTCAGGTTTACTTTCCTGGTCTTGATCTTACAGTTTTGAAGTTGATTTTGAAGCACTATCTGTGCAACTTGAGTCACTGTTATCGCCACTCTGCTCTGATTTTTCATTTGGGATGTATGGGCTCTCCATATGACATCAGTAATACAGGTAGTGAGCTGGCTGATGGCATGAGATGACAGGGAAAGAACTCCCTAAGGATGTGGTTTAGAAGTTTCTTAGCTGCCCTTCCAAGTTGTGCTTATTATGTGCTGGCAAGGTATTTACAACTTTTATTGCTGGATTTAAGTATCTCAGGCCATGTCAATTTTGAGTTTCAATTTCCACAGGGGCTGACTGCTTGGGGAGTGGTAGTACACTTAAATGATATAACATCTTCTGTGGAAGCTCCACACATTGCTGGATTTGCATCTGACAGAAGTGAGTGGTAAAGCTTCATTTTTCTAAAGGTCCTCTGAAGTTTTTATGCTTTACTGATGTGTATTGATTCCAGCAAATCACAGGACTAGGAAAAGTATGGAGGAGGGCAAGGAGGTAGACTTTCTGTTTGCAGTTCTGTTCAGAATATAACATAACATATTAGATTTACCAGAATAAAAGCCTACAAAGTCACAGGGCTTCAGAAGAGCATACCAATGGAATTTCCATGCTGTGACTGACTGTCCTGGTTTTAAAGCTTTTCAGTTTCACCTAAATCACAGGAACACATAGTATCAGAAAGGAAAGAGAAGCCACCACAGAAAATAGGCTGCTGGGTTTGCACCCACAAAAAGATACGGCTGCTGCTTTGCGGGGTTTTCAAGGCTCTGTCAGGGTGTGGTGAATAGGAGCTGTATTTGCAGTTCATCAGCAACCAAACATAAACTTCAGGAAGGTTATTTGTGGTGGCCCTTGGGGGTATCTGCACCATGCAGTGGATGTGACAGAGATCCCATGCTTGTTCTGAGCCTGCTGCTGTGTCCTTACAGCCCTGTGCACAGATCTTAGCTCAGGACCCAAAAGCAGTGTGGCTGTGTTGGCTCTCAGTGCAGTGCCATATGGACTGAGCTTTGAGATCCTGATTCTGGAGCTAACTGAGGGAAGACTTGCAAGCCTTAGAATGAACACATAGGCACCTTATGAGGAGTACAACTTTTCCCTCCAGAAAGATACACAACTACTTTATTTTTTAAAATAAGAATACTGCTACAATTTTGACTGTGTGGGCTGAAGCCTCTGAAAGAGGCATCAATCCTCCATGAGTAGCTGCCTGCCTATTCCAGTGGAGGAGGACTGGCAGGAGATGCTGTTGTTTTGATTGACCCCTCCATGCTTTCACTGAAACTTGCAGGACTGCCATAAACCCACAGAAGAGAGCAGTACATTAAAGTGACTGCACAGAATATGGCCTCTCTATTATTAGACCACACTGGATTCCTGAAAAGTCCATCTAGTGTGACTTCCCATTCTTCCTTTGTTTTATAGGGTTGAGTTAGGAATGAGCCTTCCTTTAATCAAAAGTTTATCTACCTACTCATTATTCAGCATGCTCAGCTCTACAACAGTTGCACCTAGCTAACTCCAAATAGAGTTTTATTTGACCTAAGTAAAAAATGAGCAATAAATCAACTGTATTATATTCACCAGAGGAGCTTTTTATTGGAAGTTAGTGTTCCTTCTCAATCAAAATAGCTGGTAGGAACAACTAGTTCCTTCTAGCCAGCCCCTTGTTTTTATTTTCTTCTATAACCTGCACTAAAAACATAATGTGAAGCCCTAAATCTTCTAAGTCTTGAAGGCTTTGCAATAAAGCCCCATGCAAAGAATAGATGTATAGGCTGAAGTGCAGAAATGCAATGCAAGTTTGGGTGCTTACCCTGCTGCATGCAGCAGGAGTTGAAAGGTATGTGGGGAAATGGAACATGCCTGTCACATGCCAGGGCTTCTGATGGGACAAAAATCTTCTGAAACTCTGCTTCCCTTTGAAATCCCCATCTGCATCACACTTCATCACAGCCCACCACGTCAGTACCTGCCTCCAGGTGCTGCTGGTAAGAAAGCACAAGGAGGAAACCTTAGATTCCAGGGGAAGCTTTGCTCTGAGTGGACTTGAGCTTTCCACTGACAGACACTTAGGAGATTCCTCATTTTTTATATTTTGGCAATATCTGTTACAATGTTTCACTGAACCAAGCACAATTATCTCCAAGCTGTGTTTAGGACCATCAGTACTGGTACTCTACAAGATCAGTTCTGGAATGCTCATGGTGTAACACTTTCATTTCAGGAGGAAAAGGACCAGACCTTGAATTAGTAATGTGGAGAGCAACACACCAGATATTTACACCCTTGCTTAGCAATCTTGAGCACTTCACAGAATCACAGAATCACAGAATATTAGGAGTTGGAAGGGACCTCAAAAGATCATCTAGTCCAACCCCCCTGCCACAGCAGGATTCCCTAGACCAGGTCATAGAATCATAGACTGGTTGGGGTAGGAAGGGACCTTTACAGCTCATCTAGTCCAATCTCCCCCAAAGTAAGCAGGGATATCTGCAACTAGATCAGGTTGCTCAGAGCCCCAGACATCCACATCTGTTAGCACTGTAGCACACCAGGCAATGACAGCCACACCCAGATTCCCATATATCTTCATACAGCTTTTGACAGACCAATGTCTTTTGGCACTAGCACTTTCTTTAACATAGCACTTCACCCTCTTCCATCACCCTGTTTCTGTCATCACCTGTCCCCATCTAACCATGGCCTGGGCCAACTGTTTTACTCTCTCTTGGTAAAGTTAAAAGGGATCCAGGAACCAGCTGAGCCTTTACAGATTGGAGTGAGATTAAGTATCTTTCTACTTGGTGCCTAAACAATATGATGAAAGGGCAGCTATATATCTTATTTTTGTTAAGATTTTTTTTTTTCCTGGAATAGCCATGGTACTATGATGAAACATTAAGAAGCCTGAGAGACTGTCCCCATACCATTAAAATTTAAGGGGGGCTTTTCTGATGGCTTTAATGAGTGCAGCACTTTAGGAATGCAGGACTGAGGCTTAAGAGTTTGACTCTTTAATATGTCTGTATCCCAGCCACCCAGCTTGGAACCACATCCAACCTACAGGCAGAAAAGTGCAGAACTTAACTTTTAATACAATTACTTGTGGATGGTTCTAACTAGTGGTTCCTCTGCCTACTGAGGTGAGAACTGTGCTTCTGTATTTGGTTTTAAAAATCAGTTCAAGCTTTGCAAGTACTGGAAAGCAAGGAAGAGCAAGGAAATCTCTTTGTAGCTAAATAAACAGCTGAAGAGGTTGAAGCACAGCTATTTGTGTAAAATTGGGTATATTAAGACAACAGCAAGGTATCATCTAAATAATGAAGTGCTGTTGACCTTTCCTTAGTAAACAGGGTATTGTGATATGGTTCCAGATATAGAAAGTTAAAAATAAATTACCACAATTAGTACACAATTATTTATTTATCTCTTATGAGATATGTCCATCTGTCAGCTTCCTCACTGGCAAACTGAGGCATTCCTTCACCATGTGTTACACAGCATCCAGACTGACCTTTAATCTGAACAGATTCACAAGAGGACAGCAGACATTTCAACATGAGTTTGTGTCTATTTAGGAATAATTAATTTCATTTCATGAACTGTTTCCCCCACAAATGGTCCAACTCTGTTACATTGCTCTGAATCCAAAGGGAGAAGAAATTCCATACAACTGCACTCAAACAAAAATATCCATGTGAACCTCTAGATGATAATACATCAATAACTGTTGTTTTGTTCTCTTAAATCTTGTGATTTAAATTAACCTGTAACCATGCTGTAGTTGTGCTATGACAGGGATGCTTGGGAACAGAAGTTGTACAGACATGCTCACATTCTTTGTTGAAGGTACCATGATCTTTTGATCTTTTCCCAACAAATGCAATTTATGGTGAATGGACTTCTTATTTAAAATAAAAAGAGAGAAAGGTTACTCCCAACAAGGTCTCTCAAAGACTATTTTACAGAGGAAGATGATATATCCAAAGAATTTAACATAACAGCTTGATAGGAAATCTCCAAGTGAATTAAGGATGAAAGACCTTTGTGCTCCATCTGAAGATTTCTTTATAAATCAGAACTGATATGGACATATCAATTTGACCTGAAACCCAAACTTCATTGCCCTCTATAAAGAAATTTCCTGGAAGCTGGAAGATTCTAGATGACAAAGAAACCAAAAAGCCCTTTTTCCTTTACGATGAGATGATGAAACCTTTTTGTCAAAGCATTTCACTGAACTCTATTTTTAACTAGCTGTAAGCTTTAGAGCAGTTAGCACTCATGTCACAGATGCATTCCTCCAGAGATTCTGCATCTATTTCCAAATAGACAGAAGATAGTTTCTCTGTTCACCTGAGCAATTCCAAAACATTTCTGAAGAGAAAGAAATTACACCTGAAAAACTCCTCTAGTTGATTCCATGTGATAGCCTCCAGTTATTTGTTTCACTTCACCTTCAGAGTGGCTGAGGGAAGCTTCTAGAAGCCACTTCAGAATGTTCTGATAGTGCAAATGGGCTCCCTTTTAAGAAACCCTTTTAGTGGAGATAAATTATTTCTGTAGAAAATAAGAGAAGAGCACAGCAGGGCCCCAAGTGCTGATAAAAGGGGACAGTGCCTCAAGAAAACATTCTTTCCAAGCAGACTGTTGAATTGCAACAGTCCAGGCTGTCCTGCAGTTACTGCAAGAACACTTTTTCCTTTTTTTTTGGTAAGGTTTGAGAATTTCATTTCTCCTTGGTCAATGTGCTCCAAACTACAAAACCCAGAAGTCATTTTTGCAGAAGGATTTTTATTTGGGAAGTCATTGTGCTGTCATTTTCTCTGCATCATCTGCTGATGCATAACAAATGCCCATCAGAGATTTTTTTTTTTTTTCCCCTGACCTGAGTCTTCCTCTGAACAGCAGAACTTGGCCCTGGCCATTGTCACTGTTGGAAAGATGAAATCCCCATAGGCTGGAATGATTTGGTGAAATTCTGTAAGCTGTTTAAAGAAGATGGCTAAGCTGGTTGAGCACAGTAGCCATTTCCTGACTTTATTTTTTTAAATTTGTGAATGCTATCTTGCATTTTTTATTACTCAGGAATGTGGATTCCAATAAAGCTACAATCAGGATAATCCCTAAACTAAATTTGAGCTTTGACTTTGATTTGTAGTTAGCTGGCTATCTTGGGAAAAAAGTTAACAGGAATTCTTTGAGATTAAAACCTCTGTAAAGCATCTGATGCATGGAAGCACTTTGAGCTCCAGCAAACTAAAGAGATTTGTTTAGCTCTGAAGGATCCACTGAAAGCAGAAAGGTTTCTGTAGCAGTCTTCTATAATGGCTTCATTAGTTCAAGGTATGACTATTTTTCCTACTTACTTGGTTACTGCCATAATAAATGTTTCTACATAAATTCAATAATGCAGCAAACTCTTGGATCCTGCAACTTCACAGGAGCTTTATTGCTTCCCATGAACCTACAAACTGAACTGGCTGTAATACATAATGCTGCAGCATTACTATTTGAATACCATACATCCAAGAGAGCTTGTGGCATATTAAAGACACCTAAAGAGCATCATCACAAAGCCCATTGTGCTATATGCTGTAAAATCACATCATAAAATCCTTATTTAAAAGAGCTTGTAGACCAAGGGTAAAGTCACCTTTGCTCAAAGACCATGCAAGTGCTGTGTGGAAAGTGCAATGAGATCCATGCAGGGCACTGTCTTTGTACTGACTCACTGCACAACTGTGTATTGCCCTCAGGGCTTGCACCACTTCCCCACAGCAGAAATAGCTGTGTTGCCTTAACACAATACTGCCCCACTGGTGTGTGTTGCTGTGAGACATTCAGCTTCTAGTGCTAAACTGATGGATTGGTGTCTGAATGCTTTCTAGCCACTTCCATGCAGAATCAAATCATGATTAACTCAAAAGAGCTCTCAGCAGAATCTGAAGTTGACCAGGATGACTTTGCACTGTGGTTCTGAGGAATGCTCATCCAATCCATTCCATCAATGCAGCTGTGGAGGTGATAATCACAGCTGGAAAGGTGCTAAGAGACATCTGGAGGGGCAGTACTATCAGCAGAGCTGTTTGCACCCTGAATGAACCCTGTGCACAGAGGACCTGAGGTGACATCACCAAGCCATTTGAAAATGAGGACACAAATGAAAACGAAACCCTGAAATTCTACTGCAACTCAGTGTGGTGGCTGTGCTGCTGCACCTAACTCTTCTCTTCTTAAACCCCCCCACTCCTTATGCCTTTGAAACAGCAAGTACAATTCATTTTCAGGAGTTGATTTAGTGGCTGTTCCTAGGCTATTATCCTTTTGTGTACAAAAAGACTTGACATTTTAGAAGCCAACACATGGCATGAACTTACTTTAATGACGTCTTCATCAGAGGATTTGCACTCCACTGCCTCAGAGATGTCTGTCACAGCACTGCTCTCCTCAATGGACACCACTTTGATGGGCACTGCCACAGTTTTTCCTGTGAGAATTGCAGTGTTCAGAATTTCTGTGTCCTGTACAGAAAACAAAGCACAGCACCGTTCAGAGGCAGCTCCAAAGATCTCCAAAAGGCAAGCACCAGCTCTTCCACTGGACTAACACTGAAAAAGGATGCATTAGTTCTCAGTGGCTAATGATCTAATCTGATCTTCAAACAGGTGCAACTTGGTAAAGCATAGTAAACCCCCAATTATATTTCATCTGCTAAATAAACACACTCAGCTGCAGTGCACACTGGTAAACAGGGAGCAACATGACTGCAGCTAAATCCAGTCCTGGCAGGCACACATCACAGGTTCCTTCCATTTTTTAAGGATATGAAGCTTTTCCCAGTATATACCTTCCAAAATATGAGCTTAGAGGTGTTACCAAACTGGATTTGATTGGCAGTGTTTGGGGCAGGTTACAAGAGTCTCCAAAGTACAAATATTGCTCTTTGAACCTAAGCCGACTGCAAAGATGGGGCCTCACTGTGAACTTTGTGTCTGGAACTGTTTCAAGATTATTTAATTTCCTTTGATATGGCTGATGAGGCACTGTAAGGCATCCAGAAGTACTTAGGGAGGCTATCAACTGCAGGGAAAATAACAAGGAAATCTGAAGTTTGAACAAGTGGTGGCATATTAAGAAAAAAGCCTTCAATGCACCATCGACTCTGGTAACTCCTCAGCTCTTTCAGCATTGTTCTATTCCCAAAATTCCCATGCAGGAAGAACTTTGAAGTTTTCTCCAGCTTTTCAACTTCCTGTTCCATAAAGTGAATAAAATATTGAGCAGAATCCTCAAAACCAAAATCATGAGGACTGTAGCCACTGGTGTCAACAGCAGCAAAATGGGGCAGTGATACTGTTGATAGTGTTTTCGATCCAAGTGTAGCGAGTCTGAAATCTAGGTCAGATTTTCTTTTCATCTTCCAACTTGTTATTTCTCAGGTTCTCCTACAGCTCTCATAAGAAATCCCATCAAACTTAACAAAATCTGTTAAAAAAGAAATGTTGGCTGTCCTAAAAAAGGAAGAATCCTAAATAACTTCTATGACAGGTATGAAAACAAAGCTACTCAACACAGCAAATCAGAGACAGATTTATAAACAACATTACTGGAAAGTCTAAGGCCATTCTTAGGAACTCCTCAGCTGAGGTAGAGACCACTCCATCTATCCCTCACACAAATTCTACTGAGTACCAGGCATTTTGTAGCAACTGAGTGCTGTAGAGAAATGCATGGCTTTTGGAGCTTAACTTCTGTCATCCATACTTGAACAGTTTGTTTCAAAAGTATTTATTTCCTTGGACTGGCATTTTGATAAGTCCAGAATCAGATGCAAAGGAACAGATCTCAACACCTGTGAAAAAACACCCCACCTCAATAACAAACCCAAATACTCTTCTCTCTGCAGAACTCCAGAGCAACAAGCATCAAATAACCCACAAAGGTTCACCAAAGAGGAGCTTCAACTTATTTTCTGTTGTATATTTGCCTACTGCAAGTGCTGTATGTCCTTTGAAATTAATCTTTTGCCTCAGTCCCTTAAAGCCTTATTTTTTGTGACTCTGAGTGTTAAACACTGTGAACTAAGGACTCCAGGGCAAAAGAGCAGTAAGAGTTTGTGAAAGTGACAGAACATCTTTTCAGGCTATCTCAGCTCTGCTCTGAGATGATTCTACTCAGATTCAGTTTTCTACTTAGCAACTGGTATGTGTTACTGATAGAGGAATTTAATTTAAAGGGACAGGTTCAGAGAAATCCCATAAATAGAAATGAGTTTCAGATATAAAACATACTCTGTGGCTCGAGGATTTACCCATATTTGCATTTAATGGTAATTTATGAAGTTCAAAATAAAGCAGAAAATCACATACACACAAAACAAAGCAGAAACAAGCCCTGCACCACTGCCAAGAAGATAAAAACAAAGACCTGGTGATGCAAGGTGGTGAAACTTCTGTACTACAAACAGCAGAGTAAATTCATCATCCAGGTTTAACTTGCAACAACCTGCCTGGGAGTCACTAGAACTCTCTCCAGCTCAGCTCTCCTGGTGCCTGCAGTGTTGAGTAATCAGTGGCCTCAACATCAAGTTACATATTCAGAAATACAAGGTAGAAGGTAAGTGGGAAGCCCAGCAGACACAAGAAGTTACTCTGACCCACATGAGGATCCTGATTTCCCTCCCCTGCATATCACCAGGTAGAGACCAGCTGCTTGGTTTGCTCTGGCATCACCCTAGGTGATGGCAAGGCTGCCAGCAGTATCATGCTAAATCATATTTGCTTCACCACCAGCCGCTGCTGCAGCTAAGCTCTCAACCTACACCACAGCACTATGAGAACACTAGAGGCAGGACTGAAACCCAGCACTGGAGATAGGGTTTAAACAAATGGGATGGAATGAAGATAAATGCAAGGTTCTTCTTTTCTGTGGGAACAACTAATCCTATAAATACAGGACAGAGAAGATTCAACAGGAAAAGTTGCTCTCAGAAATGCATAGGGGGACCATAGTAGATCACAAACTGCATGCTGCTGTGGTTAAAACACAAAATCAAACCAATCTGTGGAATCCTCCCACAGGAAACTGCATAAAGAAGATTATCCCCTGTACCTGTGAGGTACTCAGCACTAGCAAGGCCTCAGCTAAAGGACTATGTCTGATTTTGAGAACTATACTGCCAAAAAAACCTTTCTCTAGTAAAAAGAAATAAAAAAGAGAATAAATCTAAGACTACAAAATTAGAGGAATGACTGAAAGAATTGGGATTGTTTAGCCTAGAAAATAATCCTGGAGAAAGATGATTACTGTCTGCATATACATAAAAGTCTTCAACAGGTCAGGAAGAATAAACTATTTTCTGTGTTGATGGGCAAGGCCTGAGGTAATTGGCTTAAATTGAAACGAGGGAGATTTGTCTGACACTAAGACAATCTTTATTATAAAAACAATGGCAGAAAATTGGTGGAACAGGTTGTCTAGGCTTGAAGAAAATGCACAGTCTAGCCTAAGAGATCTCTGAAGAACAGGTTGTACATTGTCCAGAAACACCACAGGCTCTTGGAGTCAGGTAGAAAAGGAAAGAGAGCAGGTGGTCTCCTGGGGTTCCCTCCACTCCTGTATCTTAGTAGTCTCCATTTGTTTTCAAAATTGAATGATAACTCAAGAACCTATATATCTTGTCTTCAAAATACCCTATTCTGCTTCACCTGTCCAAAACAATGTGATCTTCCTTCACTGGACCAATGAACATCACCTATATCTTTAAAATGGAAAAGCCTGACAGGCAAACATGACTGATACTCCTGCTTTCCACACTACATAAAGCAGAGCTGATGTACCAATTGCTAAGCAATAATTTGTCACTTCTGATTCTCTCTTTCCAGTAGGTCATTATTGGCATAGCTGAATTCTAAGTGCCTTTGATATAAAGACATTATTGCAAAGGTTAAAAAACCTTTTCAAATTTCCCAAGACCTTTCTGGAGAGAAGACAGAAAATTTGGCTACTGGCACATTACCAGCAATTAGAAACCTCAATCTTCTGCCCTTTGCTAATGGTTTCATTAAAGGAAGTAGTGAATGAATTTATTTTGAATAATTACTTTGGAAATGCATCTGCCTCAAAAATTGTAAAAGGCATCATTTGTAATGATAAAGGGCTACTAAAATTTTACATCCCTTCTCTGTAGCCCAATATCAACTTCAGGAATTTCAAATTCACAGTGTGCATAAAGGAGATGGAACCATGTTGTAGATATTATCTAATGGCTTCATAGCTACTGCCATTACAATCATTAGAGATCCTCAGCATCAGGAGGCAATTGGTAGCCACCTAGCTACAGCTTTCAGCAGAGATGGAAACCTTTGTATTTCATCTTCAGTCATAACTCACTGGTATTACACAGATTAAGAAATAGTGAAGTATAATCAATTAATATATTGCACATTATGTTAAAAGCAATTTTCCTATCTGCCACTTCCCTTATGCCCTATGCTAGTCAACTGTGATATAAATAAAGACCAAAGAACCAAGTCTTGAGTCTACTGTCTTTTTGTTTAGAATGAAAATAGAAAGATGAGTATCCTCTATCCCTGTATATGGAATAGCCTTGTGGCACCACTTTTGCCTCTCTGTGTTTCCTTTATATTGCTGCAATAAAGCCAAAGGCTTTACTGTAATGGAGAACTGACCCCTTGTCTGCACCCATACACAAGCTGCTAGGCTGAAAACTCTCAGTGATGTAAGAAAGGATCTATAGTCCAAAGGCTCCTAAAAAGCTGAACTGAAACTCAAAAATAGAAGCTTAAATAGAACTCTGTCCTGCAATAGTGAGCATTCTGAATGTGCATCACAGACAAGGGGGCTCTGATTCTGCACCCAAACCTGTTTCCCTTGCATGCTGCCACCTCTTATAACACCCCCAATTATCCACTGACAAGCAGAAGCAGTAGTTGGATCTTTAAGGCTATGTCCAGCAACATTAGGAAAACAGTTGTTCTCACATCAGAGGAGGAAAAATGAGAGCTAGCATAGGTGGTGATTTTTCTGTTTCATTTCTAAATGCAATATACCATCCTGATTGCAAGCTAATTTGGTAGTAGACAAACAAGATTAGTAAGAAACCTTTAGAGAGACTGAGAATGCAAGTGCTTTTCAAAATCACAATATCTTGGCCATTTCCACATTCTTTAATTTTTAAAATCCCCCAAGAACTAATCTACTTTCTGTGCAGGCAGCAACTGAAGTTTCAAAATCAAATTTATTTCATGTGACAAAGACTGAAAGCATCTGATAGTAACATTTGGACTTGTTCCCAATAAATTCAAAAATGGGGAAAGCAGTGTGAAAAAAACCCAGAAACAGGATAAGGTGTAAGTAAGCATCAGCATCCAGGTTTGAAAGAAGTCTCTGGAAGTGTATTACAAACTCTAAAAAAGCAAGAGTTGCCATTTCCAAACTCAAAATAGGGAACCACACATGTAATTCTCATTGACATGTAAGGGAGATTTGAGCTCTCAACTTCTTTGGAAGCCTCAAGCTGTGTTTGCAGCACAATGACTGAATCCCAACATCTGACTCTGAAGAAACAGAGTTGGTTTTCTTGTCTGATGCCCTACAAACCTTCTTTCCTCTTACCAGGGCATCCCTTCAATGAATACAGCATATGAAGGAAATTGTCACTATTTAAGCACATTTAATTACCAAACTAGCATTAAAGAACATTTTTTTCTTGTTCATCTACTGGCTAGAGGAAGACTAGTGGTTAGGCTTAAGGCTCTAATCAAAGTTGATATTCAAAAGCAACTGTGTGCATAAGAAACTACTTCAAAAATATGGCTAAGTTATAACTCCTCTTTAGTAAATACAGCATTTTCATTACCCACTAACAAAACATCTACTCTTTCACAGCCCACACAATATTTTGTGTGCTAGTCCAGCTCAGACCAGCACTATATTTGCTTGCTCAAAACCCCAACCTTCTAGAAAGGCCCTGAACCATCAGACTCTGAATCAATGACACTGAACTGTACCTCTCCTATCCAAACCTTCAGCATGCCACAGTGTCTTCAGAAATGAAACCCTAAGGTCACAACCTGACACCTACTGTGGATAAAGAAAAGCCTCTCTGCTGGCATATGTATGCAGCAAGTGTGGTGTGAAATCTTCATGGCAGGAGCAACTTCTGCTGTTCATCTCCCTTCCCCAGATAAGCAAAGTAGGAGGGCTAGGCAGCTTTCACACCTCCTTACAGCTAAGCACTTAGTAAGATGTGACTCAAATGCAACTAGTTAGGAGTTGTAAGGAGTGCTCCCATTCATTTCTTGCATTCTTGATGCATTTCAAAGACAAATGGTGAGATGGGAGTCAGGCAGGGAGTCAGCCACTACACTGTGTTGCACTGAGACTGAGTTCAGTGGGAGCATTACACAGAATTTGATGCAGGTATCACCACTCAACAGGAAATCTCCAGCCTTTCCTGCTTGTAGCTGATGCTACAATTCAGAGCTTCATAAACTTTCATTCATACTCTGGTCTTGGTTACACCAGGGTTAATTTGGATGAAGTCCACTAGCAGTAGTATTGCTCCAAATATTTTCTTCCACAGCTGCCCTCCTTGTGCTACTTCAGAGAAAACTCAGCAGAACTGGTTTTGAGGAAAATCAGTACTTTGTTAGAAAGGGAAAATAACATCCATAAAGCTAATATATTCTAGCCAAAGATGACAAGCAGCATGGGCTCACATTTGGTCATTTGAAGTTAGGGAACATTATGGTTGGCTCTGCAGGAATCTCACATTTTATTCCATCCCTGTTTCAGTCAGGGAACTTCCAAGGATATCAGTGGGAGCTCTGTGCAGAGTAAGAACATAGGATATGAGCCTTAGTCGCTTGAGTTTAGCTGAAGAGCAAACCTTATGTTCATCCAACCCCTCAGTTGTAAGAAGGCAAGCATTCAGCCATGACTAATTTAGGAACTAATTCAACATTAAATTGCAGCAGAATGAGGAAGCAAAGTGACAGCTGTTTAATTAAACTCTAAATCCGATTAGATGGTGTTATCAAGAGAAATCCATGGGAGCCTGAGGTCATGAGAATGGTCCTGTTTATAGGCTGAAAATTCTGTAAGGGGAATCTCACAGAATGATGTTAGCCAGAGCTTAGCATTAAGATTTCTCCCTCACACAAACACACTACCTGAGGAACAACAAACCTGGGCTGTAGACCTGGAAGAGTGACACAGAAAAGCCAACTATGTTTTAATTTATAAGGAAAGGTTCTTGAAAAATGTTGTGGAAAAGAGGCAGCTGGGCACTGCCCACCTTAAAATGAGAACAGTGTTTGTCCTGTGGAAGAAGGACAGAAGCAGCAAGCCCTTGCACACTGCTGGCAGCACTTGAATCGGTGGAGACAAAGCCTACGCAGGAGGGCTCCGGGAGCTGCACTGTGCTTCCAACTATTGTCCAGCTCATCACCCTTGATGAACAGTGACACCTTGGCAACACATTTGAAAGAGAAGAAGCTGGAGATGGGGGAGATGTACAGTAAGCTCCACATATGCCAGCTGCAAACACCATAAGTAGTCTACTGATAAGCACCAAGTTATGTACAAGCTTCCATTAGTTAGAGCGGTGCACAGAGCTGTACTGCACTGCAGACAGTTGTGACACTGATGTGGGAGTCTGGTAACAAAATGAGTGTAGATTTGAGTTATTAATACTACTAAGATTACAGCTGATTAAGGAAATAATATTGTTAGGCAGCAGACTCTGTTTATCTACATAATCCTATGATTAAAAGTAAATTATACATTGTGCTTTCTGCCAACTGGTTTCTCTGACACTCCAGATTCACAGATGGTCTATACAAGAAAGGAAAGGAGTTGACATTCTGGTGTGAAATTCTTAGCACACACTTCAGAGGAACAGGAGTGTTTCTACAGTGCAAAGTGTCAGCAGGATTGAGAACCTCCCTGAGGTAGAATCACTCCATGGCAAGCAATGGGGAAAGGAAAATTTTGTTGGTTGGATTTTGGGTTGCTCTCTTCTTTCACTTGATTCCAAAGCTATTGGTCTGTCACATGTAAATCCTGCTCTGCTTCATCCATCAGTTAATAACATGAGGACTTTTACTTCATGAGTAATATCACACTGCAAAAGAAATGGGGCAATGTTCTTAAGCAGTGAGACCAAAGAGCACAATCTGCTTACTCAATAGCATCCCTCAGTACTCAAACATGGATCCAGATGGAATCCAGGTTACTCCAAGACTCCAAGGTCTATACTGCCTAGCAAAATGTAAACTAATGAATAAATTAACAGTGGTGAAAAATTAGGCCATTTGAAATCTACATAAGAAACAGACTTATTCAAGAAAAGCTGCTATTTCTGCAGTCTGTTTCTGATGAGGACAAAGGATTTCAAAGTTTCTTTTGGATGCTAATTCTTTTTGACACACAAAACCACTGTAAGGTATCTTTCTTAAATCTTTGCTAAATGGCCAACACTCTACATGGCACAAAAATTAAGGACAATACCTGCCCTGAAGGACAAATAATGCAAAAGTCAGAGTTAAAATCATCACCCATGAAAAGACCCAAAGGTGGCATTGTTCTATCCCTAGCATGCACAACATTTGTTTGAAGACCTTGATCAACATGATGTCTGTGGGTCTCCAGGAATCTCCAAGAAGGTAAATGGAGGAAATGTGGAAACAGAGACATACAGAAGGGATTTGGACATGTACATCACCTCCCAGAAGAGTGGCTTTGACCATCACCAACACACAGCCCATCAGTGCACAGGCTAGGCCAGAGCCCCACACCCATTCCTCCTGGGGCTCGGCCACTGCAAGGAAAAGGCTGGCAGAGTCCTGGGGCCAGAAGGAGAGAAAGCAAATGGTGCTCAGGTGAGATGGGAATGCCTGGAGCCCAGCACAATCTTCCCTGTAGTTTTTGTGACCCATGTGATTTATGAAGAAGGTCTGAATGTCTTTTCAAAATGGGAACTCAGCATTCTGCAAATCCAATGCCTTTTTAATCAATGATCTTGTCTCTGTTCAGTCTCCACATTGAGATAAATCTTAATTACTGGCCCTCTACATCAGCAACAAACCATTCCATTTTCTTCCCTGTTTGTACAGTTTTCAAATACCCTGCTAGTGGAATTTTGGAGCTCTGATAAATTATGCTCTGCAGACAGAAAATGGGAATGTAGAATACATTAACAGATAGGGATGCAGAAAAATATTTTTGGATTCTTGGATGACACTTCCCTTGCAGTCAATCTCCCCTGTTAGCATCTGAACCTGCAAAAGGGAACACAGCCAATGATCACTTTGATTTAGCAGATGCAGGCTGTATGGCTAAATGTAATCCCATCAGCACTCAAAAGTGAGCATCACTTTTCAGAATTAAGAAGAAACTGGAAGAACTGAACAAAATTAACTGTGCCTTTAAATGCTTTCTTCTGTTTACAGTTAGTGATGTACAACAATGGAGAACTGCTACAAAGCCATTCCTCAGATCTGTGTATTGGGACAAAGGTCAGGTACAGAGAGGTCTGGACTCTACCCAGATTGTTGTGACAACAGCATCTCACTTCTTACTGCTTGCAATTTTCAATATAAAAGTAAAACCTCACTTGCATATACACTTCCCATTTACAAAGTCCATAACCAGTATTCTGGCTAGCAGAAACCTGAGCAATAGACACAGCCTGTTTTATAATAAGGATAAACCCTCCAGAAAGGACAGTGAGAAACATTTTGCTTCAAGCTGCAGGCTAATCAATGCCCTTTCTTCAAAGATTCTGGGAACAGCAATTAGACTAGCAGACAAGGTAGCTTTCTGTGATCTGCTGAAGAGGGATAATCAGTCTCTGTCTCTTCATTTCCCAAGTGTTTGAAACTAGGTGGAATCTTCTCAGCCAGTAGGTCCCAAAAGGTCTAACACCTCTGAAGTTCTTGTCACTTCTTCCACTTTTGGACAACTGAGAATCCAATTCAGATTTCTTTTCATAAGTTTGTTTGTTATTTTACTGTATTTGCTATATTAAGTTTATCATATGCAGGTCACAATACCAACTCAAAACTTGCTTTTGGAGCTGTAATAGTCTGCCATAGGCACTGAGACTAACAAGAAATCTTATTTCCTCTCCCTTGTGGTATCAGGCTCCAGGAGTTTCCATTAATATTTCTACCAGTAAAGATCCACTGCCTGAATATCAGTGCTATTTGTATTTATGATTTCTACATAAGAAACCCCATTCTGGCTCCATACAATAGCTGGATGTCAATATGCTGAGCAGTGACTATAATAAAAGACTGTTTCTACACCAAGGAGGAAAAAAAGAGCAATCAGATCAAGTGATTCTCAGCACATCTTGGTGCATAACTGATTCTTGTTGTTTTCTGAACAGATCTCGGAATGAGAAGAAAATCATTCCCACACCATCTGACACAGTCTGATTTTAGTTTTCTTGCTGAGTAAAACACTCCAAAAATACTGAAGTGTTCTATTTTTCTTTCCATTTTGCTTTCAGAAAATATCTGGGGAAATATAGAGCTTCAATTTTATATCAAAACAAACCAAAAAATCAAATTACTTATATTTAAGTATGGACCCCCAAACACCACTTGGACTAAACAGATCTTGATTTGATCCCTTAGGGCTCCTTTGATTTTTTTATATATAAACCCTTTGCTTTATTTCCTCTTAAAACCTGTCTTTACCCAGCATAAACCAAAGTGGAATGAGTAATGTGTGGCCCTTTTCCCACAGAGAGGCTGGATTTGATAAAAGCAATGATTACTAGCACCTTAGGGAACCTGCACCCTTGGAGGAGCTTAAAAGATGCAGATACCTAAACTGAGAGGGACCATAATGAGGTTAACATACCAAATCTGTTAAGAGAAGCATTTCCTACTGCAGCAACCACCAGGAAAACTTCTGGAAGGAAGGAGATGGCAGACAGATTTCTCCAGGACTGCAGACAGTGACCACAGTTTCCAAAAGTCCTTCTGTTCACCTGTCCCAAGAACTGTTCCACTGCTTGAGTCAGGCAGAGGAACACGCTTAGCTCACACATGCCAAACCTTAGCTCCCATCTGACTGCTTATTCACAGGTGCTAATTTAATAAGGACATGGAATAAAATCAACTGAACATTTTCATGCTTGATTGTGTCCTCCTTTACTATCTTTAAGGCTGTAAATGTGTCCACTTTGTCTTTTTGAAGTCTATCACAATCAATGTGTACCAGTGACTGAGGCTCTGGCTGGGGCCTCTGCTCTGTAGGAGCTGTGGCACTGAATTCAATTAGGTATTGCTCACCAAAAAAACAAGTCTTATGCTCAAGCTGTCTGTCTCCTGTTGACTACAACAGACATGCCAGGATCCAGTGGTCAACACCTTTTTTCAAAGGAAGATGGCAATTCCTGCTGCATGGAGGGAGAGTTTGTAACCAAAAAGGACTTCAAAGGAAACAATTCTGGAGTCAAAACACAAACTAAGTTTGAAGGACAACTGCAGGAGCTGGGAAGCAGCAGCTCACATTTAATCTTCCTATAATCACTTAAAATAAAGAATAAGGACATAAAGGTGAGAGAAGATGGGAAGCAGAAGCCCACATTTTATTTTTCTATAGTTAGACATAAAAGAGACAAACCCCAGACTTTTTAAAACAAGGTGTATATGTAGCACAGGAAACTACCTGCTCTTTGTGAAATTTCATCCCTCACTTTCAGTACTTTGCCAAATTGGCTTAGAAATGAGAGCACTTACAAAGGAAACACATTATCTAGAGAGAAAAAAACCCTAATTTTGGGTTGAAATGTGAGTGATTACTTGAGATATTCCAACTCCAGCATCAGTTTGGGTTATTTTGAGCATAGAAAATGCAAACAGATGAAAAGCTGCAAAGTGACAGGTTAAAAGCCCTTATTCTGAGACTGACACACTTGAGAACCATCCCTGTGGTTGTTTCAGAGTATTGCTACTTATGGATATATTTACAAATACTTAGAGCTGATGAGTACAAGCAATAAACTGTCCTAAGTTCTCTTGAAAACTTATGTTTTTATACATTTACACAGTGCATAAATTATACATATTTCATCTAGAGTAGACACATGACAACATCTACAATCTGTACTCATACAGACAATTTCTTCCCTAACAAGTATTCTTAGAAGAGTAGCCACGTGCTTGGAAAACAGAGCAGAGAGGAACATATTCTAAGCATTATTTCAGTGACTCTAGCTACTTACAGCATTCCCAGGAAAGGATAAATATTTGTTGTGGGTACCCAAAGCTGTGCCAATAAAATGGCCTCAGAAACTGCCACACATTCCATCTTTTCTAATCACAAAAAATAGCTTTTCATTTACTCAAACATCTGAGGAATAATTGTCTGACAAAGCCCTCAGCTATGATGAACACCTCTCATGTTTTCTCCACTGCTGAATGGTCCTATTAAGTATATCACAGATGGGAATGGGAATAGTGGTAAAGCCTGAATGGGAGAGAAAGGCAATAGCCACCTGGTGATCTTATAATGGAATAGTTCATGGATGCTTAAGCAGCCATAGCTGGAGCTATATAATATTTTCTTACTGAAATAATTTCATGGCTTACAGCCCTCATTTGTTGCAAAAAGACTAATATGTGAAATTTGTCAATGTAAGGGAGTTTTCTGGGCTCAAGATCTGTCAGTCATTTACTTCCCTTTTTTTTTTTGTGAGTTTAAAGAAGTTATTTGGAAATGGACCCCCAGTTAAATTGGGTTTGCTCCACCATTAAGCAGAACCAGGACAGCTCTGGTGTTGTCTCTGCTCTGTGATGACCATGGGACTATGGCTGCTAGTAAAAAAGCCATTTTCATTAGCAAGTTGAAATTCTTCCCATGTTCATTTCAATTAAACCTGCAGCCCTGTTATATGGTTAGCTATAAATCTGTAATAATACTGCTGTAATAGCTGTAATCAATAGACAGCTGCAGACTGAAAATACACAAACATATTTGGACCCATGCATGGATGCACACACAATTACACACTACATGGATATATGTGAGTAATCTCTCTGCAGCCAAATACATACACAACTATAATGGAAACAAGATTAAGAGGCATTCCATGTTAATAGAAGACACATACTTGATTCCAGGCAGATAGAGGCAGTACTTTTCATTTTATATGTAACACATTTCTTCAAAACTCTCACTGAAATGAAGTGATTTTGCCAGTGCCTTCAGGAAAGCCAAGGTCCACCTTATCAAGTATTAGGGAGTAACCCTTAAAGAGTCCTCCTCCCTGATGTGCTTTTCTTTAGCCAGACCCAAGCACTTCTACAAACCTCCACTGACTTCCACCTGAAGGATTGGGATCCTACTCCTCAGAAAAAACTGACTGATGTACTTGGCTGTTATGCTAATCAGGTATGACAGATACAAGGGGTTTCCCACCACTTAGTGATGACCTGGATCACAGTGAAATGACTTATGAGTTTACCCCTTAACAGGTTGCAAACCTTCACTGTAGCTGATATGAAATCAGCAGCATCATTGGCATGGGTGGAGCCTGTAGAGACATGGAATCCAACAAGAGCACAAAGTCATGCTGGGCAGCAAAGATGGAAATCTTAAGGTGTTTTCTGAATGATGAGAGTTAAGAACAGCTTAGAGAAGCTTTACAGGGAGGGCCTGATGTTTACAAACACTTCTGTGCACTTTTTATTTGCTTCAGTTTGTAGTGCTGTATTGTTCTGCAGCAGTAGGAAAAGCTGTCAAGGAAGGAGTTTGATAAATTAAACTATACACTGAAGATATCCACATAGTTACAGACAAAAAAACCAATGGCATTTTTGGAGACAGACTTCACAACAGATCCAATTCACAATTTGCAGCTCTGGGAAAAAGCTACAAGCCACAGCGATGCTGAATGTTTTGGATTCAGTTTGGAAAATCAAGGTAAAATCTTATCTAACCTGATTGTTTCATGGGAATGGCACAGCACTGATCACAGTGGGAGGTGGCAAGCACTCTAGAGCTGGGGTGAAGCAATTTTAAATGCTTTATAGACTTGAAGTCCCAAGGACAATTTGGTGGTTTAAGTAACTGGGGTACTGCATGATACATGGATGATTTTTATGGCTGCCGTGGAAGGTTGTGAACTTGTTTTATTTGTGTAGATGAATATGTCATGGATTATTAATGAGTTACTTTCTCCTTCTAATAGGCAGCATACATCTTCTACAAGTTCCTTAAGGTCCTCAGATTTTGGCTGTGGAGGGCATACGAGCACTTGGCTCAAGTTCATAGATGCCAGAACTCTATTTAAACCACACTGGAAGTATGGCAGACAGCTTCTGCTAAATTATTTCAGTTTAATTTAGTCTATATTGAAATCAGCAAGACAAAATGTCTTTTTTTCTTATTTTTGCTGTAGCAAAAACACAATAGAGATTCTTATGAACCTTCTATGGAAAAGAAGTAATCAAAATGCAGAAAATAGTCATTGTTATTTCCTGTCCCTGCTCTGAGATTATTTTTCCTTTTCAAATAGTGTATTGATTTCATTGACTTCATAGCAAGTCCACATCAGCAAAGCACATAGAGGGCAGGAACAAGATTATTGTATTAATAAGAGCAGATACTGTACAGACACAGAAACTTACTGTATTGAAAAAGATGAGAGAATGACACAGGAAAATTACATTACTGATCAGCCATGTCTAATAGCCTGGTTGGCCTTATGATATAGAGGAACTAAAGACAGCATGTATGTAGAAGGAGGCAGAGTACATATATCAAGTAGGTATAATCACAGATGCAATTAATTCCTCCTTACTCAAGCAAAAGCATGTTTACCTTCAGGGGTTGCTTTGCAAGACTATGCTGGCTGGCTAGAGGTCCATGGCTAGAGAAGCCTCCTTGAAGCAGGTTGCTATGATCATCAAATAAATCAGTGATATGAAGGACAAAGGGATCAAACCCACTTGTTTAAAGCAGTATTTTATTTGTTAGTATAACCTGGAGCAAGCACAGTGGCCATTGCCTCTATCTGAGCATCTCTCAGCAACTTACAACACTGAAAGAGGCTTGAAAAGAAGATTCATGGGCTTGAAAGCTTGACTGTTTTTTCTAACTCTGTCAAAAGGCCTAATAAAAGACATTACCTCTAGCCACAAACCTTGCCTTCACTTGTACTTTTACTCTTCAGGAGCAGAACAACATGGCCAGTACTGGGCAGGGGGGACTGGCACTCCTGTTTAAGCAGGGAATTTCCCTTGATAAAGAAGCAGCAGTATAGAAGGATCCTGCAAGCCAAATTCTTACTTTGTTACATAGGAAATATTTACTACTGTGTCATTTTAAAGATGAGTAAACTTCTGTGGACCTGAGTGTTGCCAAAGATCCAAAAGAGGCAGA
This sequence comes from Galbula dea, assembly GCA_013399015.1. Lineage (NCBI taxonomy): Eukaryota > Metazoa > Chordata > Aves > Piciformes > Galbulidae > Galbula > Galbula dea. Next base: position 3,202,584 of record VWZX01009108.1, on the reverse strand, counting down.
AACTAACTCCAGACAAGTGGCTCCCAGTGTCATCAGACAATTCCTGGTTTTGCCTATCAGAGTCTCCCAGTGCTTAATGAGTAGCATATAATTAAAATGAGGTAAGAGCAGTGAGGAGGAATTAGAGTCTCGAATGACTTATTTATTACCACATCAAGCTCACTCCTGAAGCTTCCAGGCATTCTTAAAACATATGCCACAGGATACCTCATGCCAGCTGGCACCTCCACTGTTACTCACTGCTTTTCAATGCTTGCAATTGACATTTTGTCCCAGATCCAGAATCTCAAACATAGTCTTCTCTGCTGGCTTGACTGAAGCTTCAAGCCATATAAAAACTTCTTGGTATTGGCACACAGACATGTAGTGTCCTATACAAAATGATTCCCAAGTACATCCAGGTCTTAGACTGATCACTTTGGTTTCTGCTGCTGACATAACATATGCAGCAGGAGGCCTTCTACCTTCTGTTAGCTCTCCAGAATGAGAACTCAAGATCACAAAGAGGTTATAAGCAAGCCCTTTGGATTTCACTCAGTTCTGCACTATTTTAGACCACAAAAGGAAGAGAATTCACCTTTAAATCACACAAGGTGATTTTGTCCACATGCTCTCTCCCTAGCTACATCCTGGTAAAATCTGGTTTATGCAAACAAAACTAGAAGTGTTATTCCTAGGTAGGAAAAATCCACAGTAAAGAAAGAAAATAAAAGAGACAACATAGCTCTCCCTGGAATGGCATACTGAGAGAAAAAGTCGACAATGAACCTGAAGGTCTGAACTGTCAGAAGTAGTTTGGGGGTATTAGGACCAGATAAATGGGCTATGCTGCAGAACCAGGCCATACATAAGCACATTATGTGGAGCAGTTAGTGTGTTTTTCAATACTGAATTTACAAGCTAATGTTTCCCTCTATCATTTTCTCAAACTCCCTAGTGAACTTCTTTTTTTTTTTTTACACTTATTTAGTTTAATCAAAACACTCATTTCTCAGCCTCCAAAACATGCATGGCTCTGGTCCTACAGGGCCTTGGAGAGCAGAATACAGCACAGTCACTAATCCTGATGGCAGCAGCCAGCATTCAATATTCAACTACTGTAATTAATAAAACTGTGCTGTTGCTATTTTTCATTAATAGAGGATTTCCAAAAGCAAATTGCAGCAATAAATTACATCATTACAGCCAGTATTATTGTTCTGTGAGGTAACAAATCTTGCAGAAAGACAATCAGCTTTGCTAGGAAAAAAATACAGAGGACAAATCAGATGACTAGGACCTGATTAAAATTAATGTCAGTGTTACTTTTGTTTTTGTTTCCTTGCTGAAATCCCTTCCCTCACCAGCATCAATCTGGAGAGCTCAGGCATTGCAAAAAGACCTGTGCATACAGCTCCTTTAGCTTAACAGAGTAGGTTTTGATAGCACTCAAAGCTTTGGTGTGGTCTTGGTACCCTTTTGATACTGAGATTATGGACAGATGAAACCCCAAGGCCACTGCTGCTCCCCATGTCTGTACAGGAGTTGCTGTGTAGGGAAAGAGAAAGAGCCAGAAGCATGGTGCTAGCTTTCTCCCCAGGACTGTACTGAACTCTGTCCCAGGTTTTAGTGTTTTATCTCCCTCAGACAGAACCACTGAGTTGGAAGCACAGATTCCTAATGAATCCTATGACAAACATTCTCGGTGATGAGAGTCTGGCTGGATGATGAACTGTAAACTGAAAGCAGGCTAAGACAAACATGCATCTAATAGCAAACTGAAGGTGAGAAGTTCCTGGGTTTTGAATGCTTGGGGTAGCTCATTATAACACTGAGGCTCATAGAAGTCCTGGTGGTTTGGTTTTTTTCTCCCCTGCTCACTCATTATCTTCCATTAGAGTAAAGCATTTCCTTGTTGTCTAGATAGTTTCACTGTCCAAGCTGGAGCACCTCAGGACCTCATTAACTAGAGTCCAGCTTAAACTATTCATAATTGTGCTAGGTGAATATGTCACCTGATTGTGAAGAATGAGGTATTCCTTACAAATATTTAAACTCTCTTTACAGATCAAAACCACCATTAGGAGCTGCCAGTTAAGAGGAATTGTTCCTGGTTTTCAGTAACCCACTTAACGCTCAGGCTGGCTGAGCAGCTGCTGTGTTTGCAAACATACCTGCTCTGCTCTGGCAGAGACTCTTCTGCCTGTCATCATTTTAAGTGACAGCATGAGAAGGTGGAGAACACTTACTCTTTAGGGTAAACTTGTTGTCTTGAATAAGTTTGGGCAGTGCCTGGCCTTGTGTTTATCAGGTAAGGCAACTGATTGCTAGCTAAAGCTAATGAGAGCAGTTTAGAAGAAAACTAGCATATCAACTTCCATAAGAGAGAGAACCATTTAGCAATCAAAGTTACTGAATTCAGTTTTCCTTCCAGCTCTGCCAGCACCTTATAAACAAAGTCAAGCAATCTGCTTCCATCTCCCTTTACATTTCTTTCAAATCCTTCCCAGCAGAACTGCAATGCTGCAGGAGATTCAGAATCAGGCAGAGCATCTGCCTCCCATTGCTGGCCATGGGTGAAGTCTTCCCAAACTCCCATAGCTTAATGCATGCTACAGTCTTACCAATTAGTAACTTCTCTGCCTTTAAATCCCAGCTCTGTTTCAGCTGCAAACTTCTGCAGATTATCAGCCTCTGAAATTGGTCTCCTGCTTCTCTGCCCTTCTCCATCTGATCTGGCAGTGAAGGCAGCAGAGGAGGGCACATACGGTGAATACAGTCCTCAGCAACTACAGCACCAGAATATGCAGCCCTGGAATGTCCTTCTCAAGTGCTATCATCTGAGTCCAGAGCTCAGTTTCTGCTGGCTCATTATTATGGCTCTGCATGGTCTCTGCTCACATATGTGTGGCAGCTGTGAGATTGCCTTTGTGGTTAAGTTTAACATTCAGAATTTTAATCAGCTGTCATTTCAAATATGAACTGTTGTTTACGATGTCGTCTTCTGATGGAGCAGTATCACACACCTGAAATGAGACTTAAAGCTGCCCCAAAATCTTGCTCAATACTTCTCAAGAACAAAAGAATCTCCAGACTTCACATAACACAATGCAGTGCCATGAACCAGGATCAAAATTATCTGCAGCAGAATGTGGACTTGAGTCAGGGTGACTTGCAATGCTGAGAGTCAGCGTAGAAGCAGTTGGCTGTCTCCATGCACCCCTGCACTGTGCAGTGCTGTCAGATGAAGGAGCCCACAGCAGCCCTCTTCTAACATGCAGAAGTGATCAGCATCGAGCATGGCCTGGCTGGGTGGATCTTGAATCCCTCTGACTCCTATGTGAGGACAAAAGTGTGATCCTATGTCCCAGTGTCAGCTGTGCTGCCCCTCCCTTCCCATTCATGGAGCTCAGTTTCATTCCACCTTGAATAACACCCTGACTTCCACCAGCTTGGCTTGTAGAGTCTGAGAATTTTCTAGAGGTTTCTGACTTGTCTCTGAAGCATTTAGGTATTACCACAACACCAAGTGTCCAATAATTGAATCATTTGCTGTCTCACTGCACATTCTCATTTTTCTGCAATTTTTCATTTGGTTTACAGGATTTCCCTCCTGTCAAGGCTGAGAAGCATATACATAAAACCTCATATTAATATCTCTCTACTACAGGCAGGAAAATAAGTAAAGAAAACCAAAAGTTTCCTATATGGCAGAGATCTTTAAATATCTGGAAGCTAGCTGACCCCATTCATCCACAGCAATTCAAACATCTCCAAGTAATCTATTCACCAGCATTGCCAGATATGAGGGATGCTGGGAGAGGAAATTATAAATTCTCTTGCGCTGCATAGAAAATGACATCCAACTTGATCCAAAGGAAAAATTAATTCCAGTCAGCTGAGATAGCCTTATTGATCCATTCTCATTTCCTGCAAAAGGTAGGACTAAATGCAACTGTAGGAAAGAAAAGGAAAACAGAAGCTAGAGGCAAAAGTGCAGGGCTTGTAGAAATGATGACTGGGACTTAAAAAGGCACTGTTAAATTGAGCCATTTTCAATTCTTTATGTGGTCTGCATCTTCTGACCAATTTAAGATCAATGAACAACACTTCATGCTTTTTGGGTTTGGGGTTTTTTTTGCTTTTGTTTCCTGATGGGCAGACAACAAAGAAGCCAATTCCCAACAGATAAGGTTAATCGATCTGCATTGCTAGTCACAGCTCCCTGCAGGATGTGACACAGCCGATTTCCAAGCAGGTATGTAAGCTCCTGAGTTCATCCAGCATACATACAGAGCAATGACACCAACTTGAGTGAAATTATATCCTCCAAAAATCTAAAGGCTGGAATGGTCTCCTCTTCCAAACGGTTGTAATCTGCCATGATGGAAACTGTAGGCACCTAAGAGATCTCAGTCAGTGCTTTTCCCTTACCATCAGAAGGTTGTAACTCTGGTCTTTCATGCAGAGTAATCAGCTTGAAACTGAATTCTAACAACTCATGACTTCATGATATTATTTAGGGCTCCACAGCTGACTGAAGTTGTCCCACTAGTATTACTAATAGTAATAGGATAGTTTTATATCAAATAAATTTCCTTCAACTCACAGTGTTAATTTGGTGTGATCCATAACTATATTATCTGAGACAATACCTGTCGGCTGAAAAGTCTGATATGTAGATTATCTCATTGTTTGTGATATGCAAATCAGGGAATGGATGTGTTTATATTGCCTCAGATCTTATCTTCTGGAAAGCTCCTCAGTGCCTATTGCTCCTCTACTTCATCCAAGCCTGAAAGATTAACAGGAGTGAGAATTCTGCACTTCTGTGACCTTGAAAGAGACAGAACTTTGTAGTGTGAGGTCACAGACTGTGCAGGAATGAAAACTCTATTTATTTAGGTCCATATTTTAATAATATTTAGAAGGACTTCATTACAATGAAATAACTTTTTAAATCTTTACCTTAGGGAATGACAAACATAAATATGTACATAAACCAAACACTGCTTTGGGAGGGAAAGTTTCAATCATCTGTATTTTCATGGAAAGTTAACAAGCAGACATAAAAATGCCCAAACCAGGTTTTGGCTGAGTCACAGCTCTATATCTTAGAAGTTCATGCACTTCTTCAGCAGAATGGTCAATACTTTCTGTTCTGACTGTAAAGAAAGGGACAAACAAACCAAGCACTTCCTAATGAAAGAACTTACCACTGGGCAAGAAGTATGTGTGGAACTGTTCTGCCTAAGGAGAAGCTGAGGAGAATCCTGGCTACTCATTATTACTGGGTTTGCCAGGGTACTCAAGAGAAAAACTCTGAACTTGGAGTAACCAGCAGTTCACAGGATGCTATCAAGCAAGAAAAGATGCAGTTTACATCAGAAAGGCAGGATGTGTAGAGACAGATGATATCTTTTATTAGCCTCACTGACACAGCTGGGGAGAAAAGACAAATTTCTGAGCATGTGAGGTGTGAAGCAGCAGCAACAGCCTTTAAGAAATGCCTGAAAGCTGAACCAACTTTGATTGGCTTCTAAGAAGTTATCAATGGATTCTAGAGCCTGATGAAGAAAGCCTGAAAGGCTCACTGAAAAATTGGTACTAGTGTTATTTTAAAGAGGAAATATGCATGGATGAGCAAGTTGTGTGGCTTCCCCTGGTGACAAATGTTTTTTGGAGAAAATTCAGACTAGAACATTTGGTTTATGCTTTGGCACTTTAAATAGCTGGATTTCATGCAAGTCACAGTTAGAGATGAACTAATTCAGAGGGAGTTTATCCTGCTGTTGAAGGACTATTACTTCAGTTCCATATACAGGGACCCAGATGGTCTTGCATAAATATTAAACCATTGATTCCCCATCTTCCTCCCATGCAGGAGTTCTCCTTTAATATTCATGTGCCTTACTGGTCTCAAACAATGAACTTATACAAAGTTCTTCTACCTTCTTCAAATCCAAATTGAAAAAAAATGTAGAACATGGAAAATATAAATGATCCACTTAAAGAATGGAAAGATCTCTTCCTAAATTTCCTAAGGTGTGGTCTTGTGTTGAACACAGACATGTAGACCTCTTCAGAAGATTTGTGTGTGCACATGCTACATGTGAACAATTTGGGGTTTTTTTTTGGTTTTGGGATTTTTTGGTGTTTTTTTTAACCTAGTCAAGCAGCAAACTCAGTCTGGTTGGCTGCATTTGCTCATGGCAGGATAGAAACTGGGGGAAAATTTGGGAAGTTAAGTAACCTTGTACACCTTAACTGGCAAGTTCTGAGGTTACTTGTGCTTAATTGAGGAGGTTTTCAAACCAGCTTAGCAGATAACGAAGCTCCTATGAAAGCACTTTTCTAATTGATCTTGCAACAAGTAACATGAAATAAAACCTGCCAGAATGGGGCACAACTCAAGACAGGAGAGTTCCTCTACTGGAAGATTAAATCTTTGGGGTAGAATTTTCCTGTCAGCAGGCAGTGGGATATATTTTCTGTTTTACCTTAAGAAATCTTTTTATTTTCCTGTTTAACTCTCCTACTTGATGAATTTTACAGTCCCTAGTTTCTGTAGCTGTAGTATTTTGCAGCTGTTGTTATTTAAGTGAGTCAAGATCTCTGAAGGAACTGTGTGCCTGAAAGAGCATCTCTCTCTGTCTGTAACAGATGGTCTAAGAAATGACATTGCCTCCTTACAAATCCTGCCTTAGTTAATTATTGCTATTCAATGATGGAAATGCAACATACATTTAACCTCATACTTTGAGTGAGACACACAGAACCTGCATGAAAGATACATAGAGTGGATGGTTGCACCAAGTGCCATACTCAAAAGTTTGGTAGCAAGAGTACAAGTTATGTCTGACTAGGATCTATTTTTGATGCATCACTCCTCACAGTACTTAATTAACTAAAAGTCTGGTTAGTTAGAAAGCAACAGACACAGTTAGAATCACATTTTCCTCACTTTTCTGACTCATTTTTCTCTCTAAATAACTTGAAAGGAGAAATGTCCTCCAAAATTACTCTGACTGATTAACTTCTGATCTCAGGAAAAAAAACACACTTACCTCAAATTTATCTCTCTCTTTTTTTCTGGGAAAAAGTTATTACACTTATTCTCAGCCCAGTAATTCTGGTATCTCTTCCTCCTTTTATTTCACTGTTGTGTTCACTGTAGCAGTACCACTGCATTGTTGTCTCTTACTTCATACACCATTTAGCCCAGTGACAGAATATGGATTGTACTAAACCCCTCTCTTTTGACAGTAGTTTGAATTTCCACTGATTTTACAGCAACTGTGTCCCACCACTTGCTCCACTGATCCAAGTCCTGCAAAGCTCCTTTAAAATTGCAGGTTCAGTACTTCCAGACAATAACAACTCTTTAATCTCTTCCATGCCAAAACACTAGAGCAACAATTACACTAACCTTTGGAAGGCCCACTTGCTTCTCATCTTATACTTTCTGTAACATAATCAGGCATAAGGCAATAAAAGATACATGACCTTTTTTGCTTCATAAGTTTGGAATGGCTCACATGAGACATGCTTTACTCTGTGAGACAGAGACAACCTTTTTGCTATACTCAAACCAAGCAGAAGTTTGCTGCATTTGCCCCCAAGAGCCTGACTAGGATTCTCATCAGACAAATGGCTGAGGCTCAATCAGCTGCCCCATCCTAATCTAGGATAATATCTTTGGGCAGCTCCTCCTTTCCCTCTTTTGACCACCTTTAAATATACTGAATGACAGGTTTTACTTTGGAAATTGGCAGTTTTCCTTCAGGAACACTCTATGATGAAACCAACACAATCTACTTCACCCTCCAGAGGATTATGATACACACTTGCTGGTAGACACTGAGATCTAATTTCTGTCCACAACAATGTGGTGTTGTGTTACAGTGTGCAGCTGAGATACAGAGCATGGTCAAACTTCTCAATAGATACAGTATCACCCTCTCTCTTTTCAGTATGACTCTTGTTTCTGAACAGGAGAACTGCCAGGTAATCAGCTCAGCTAGAGATTAATGACTCAATGAAGAAAGCACCCTGGCACAATATGCAGGGTTAGCTAACAGAAAGCTCTGAAAATTCCCTTTATCTACTAATATCCTGCTATCAAAGCCAATTTTGCACTGGTATCCCATCCAACTGCATTCTGTTAGAACTGTATATTTTGGCTCCAGCCAAGTGTTATCACAAGGTACAGAAATGAGATAAACAAACACAAGAAAGCTTTGCAGAGAGCAAGGTTTCATTCTTTCATTGTTTGAACCCTTTGCACAACCCAGAGTGCCTAATAGTGCATCTGTTGGGAATAAAAAGCCTCAATTTATATGAGTTATACAGTGCTAAATTAATTCATTTAGACCTCCAGTTCTTAAAGGAACCCTGGTAGGTCATGGAATTTTAATCTAGAACAGACCTAAGTCTGCAAGTAAATCTTGACCCTTCTATGTAAGTGCAAAGGTATTAGACCCTGATATGAGATGATAATAATAATAATTAAAACAAAACAAAACCTTGACTCCCTCAGATATGGAACACAGAGAAGAAGTTGGCGAATTCTTTCAAGAAATGACCAAGATGATGTTAAGTCTGCCAGTAGACAGATGTCTGACATTAGATACTGGAAGGCAACTACCTCAAAATAAAACCTGACCACAAAAGCTTTCCTTATGCACATACTCAAGTCTTTAGAGGACAGATGCTCAAATACATATTCTCTGTTCAACTCCATAGGCAATGAGGACAATTATTTCCCTCTCAGATCTGCCATGTAGCACAGACTTTCTGCTGACTTAACAGACTCTGGATCAGGAAATTGCTGGGCATGACCTCATTTGATATGAACAGCAGTTCTGCTCTTCAAAGGGGAGGAATATATTGAAGACTAGCACTTCCAGGAAATAAATACTCACCTAATTATCTGCTGTAAACCTCTGAGCACTGTTCAGTGAAAAGACTGCCAGAATTTCACCACCAAGACTATGCACAGGAGAGGCAAAATTCACAAGTGGGACGGATATGTCTGAAAGGGTTTCTTACCATTGCCAATGGAACAATTCCAACCAGGTCCTTCTGGCAGATGAAGATTTCAGACAAGGTTATGTCTGTGGTCCCCTTCCGAGGGTATTCCACCTGCCAGGTGATGGGCTGGGTTCCAGACAGGCTGCTGAAACTGGCGATTTCAAAGCTCATCTGCACGACCTCATTGAACAAACTGGTGCTTCTGAAAAGAGGGAAAGGGGGAAAGGGAAGAGCTATTACTTTCACTGGAGAAGGCAAATGAAGTGAATCATATTAACTACTGGAAAATGCAGCTATTTATATGCAGATGTACACAAGGTCTTTTGCAATCTACAACTTCTTCAGAGCACCCAAACTGGAATTATTCAAAATGGGTCAGCTGCTCTTCGTATGAACACTAAGTGGAGGGACAAAATACAGAACACTGTATCTGATAAAGCAAAATACATTTATTCCATTATGGGTTTTATGGTTTTGAAAGTCTGATTCTACCCTACTTCAAGATGGATTTAACCCTGACCAACCAAAGCTAAGTCCAGTGCAGCTCGTGCAGGCTGAAGAGCCCAGAGTTAGCAGAGCCAAAAGGAAAAATCAAGATTCACTGTGGATGTTCACCACCAAAATCAGCTGAATCCTTAGCAATGAAACTCAGTGCAACTGAAGTTCACATATGCTGCATGGAAGCCATTAACAAAATCAATATGATTAAATGGCAAAATGACAAGATTAGTTTAAACTTAGAGGTACTCTCAAGATATTAAAAGCCCTGAAGCTGAGATCAAATAGAAAGAACAGAGCTGTGGCAGGTAAAACATAATAGAAAGTCAGGAGGCATTAGACAATATGAATAACAAATATGAAAATAGATGTTGAAATTCTTCTCACATTACATTTCTTTACATCAGAAATAGAAAGAATATATGAAAGAAACTTGCTCGAGTATCTGCTAGCTTAATTAAAAGAAGAAGTACACATTATTTGCATCATAAATTATACATTAACTTTCCTGGAACTTTCCAAATGTCTTAGTGCAGTGTAGGAAGTCTTGATATTTCACAGAATATTAGTTCAACCTAACCCTACAGTGTAATACTTGCAAAATGAAGAGAAAGACGGGCATCTTCCTAGCTTCAGTAACCTAAACCCAGCCTCCTCACACCTTCAGATGCATTCATCACATAACAGTTTCAATTTCCCCTCTTTATTTTATGTACAATCCACAAAGGCCCATTTCTGAGAAAATCCATCAAGAGCTGATCATGTACAAAGCACTTACATTCTTATGTGCTAGACTTTCCTTTTACCTCTGAACTGAAATCACCATTTTGTATTACTTAAAGACATTTCTGTGCTTTACTTTGCATGATTACTTAGAAAGCAAACACATTCCCCTGATAATCACTATTTTGATTATGAGTTTTCATTTGGATGACTTACTTTGAAAAGTCTTAATACTGCCTTAATGCTTTCCATTTATTTCTTTACTGTTTTTCTGCTGTGTCAAAAGCAAGACACTGGAACAGTTCTGCAATAGTGGCATACTTCCTCCATGCATTTAAAGAGTGATTTTGTATAGTAATGTGATGGATGGATGGGTTTAGCAATTCATAACTCAAGACCAGCCTATTCCCTTTGAAGTTAGTTCCCACTAAATAAATCTTAGAGCTTGTAAATACAAGGCAAGGGCAATAACTGTGGTTTACACACTGCTGGGACACTGCAAAATGAATACAGACTGAATTGAACTTTGCAGTTTGTTTGAAAGTATGATTATATGCAAAGATACCTAAAGCACCTGAGCTACAACATTCATTTAGCTGTTAAAGACACCATTATGCCTTAGATTAATGACACCTGAAATGTCATTATTTTCACCATTTCTAGATCTGATGCTTAGTAACTGACAGAGGAAAAGTTTTCCCATGTGATTGACTATCTCAGTGCTTTCACTTACGCTAAAGAGAGGATAAATTTTTGCACACATCAAAGCTGTTCGAAGAGATAATGTATGTCAGGAAAGTATTTCTGATCAAGTCTACACTTCTTTAGATGGCCTCTAAGTAGCTATGCAATGTGTAGCTTTATAAGAAAAGCCCCAGAGCTCTACTGGCAGGATCAGTGAGCTCTAGGTGGGAAGCTGTAGGTAGGGCAAAGCTCATTTCCAACAAGCCTACTGATTCCTGGCGCGCTGACTTTGGTGAGGGCTGGTCACCTTCTTCTGGCTCCCAGCTCTCCATTTACAACACCTCATTTTCCCTGGTTCTTCAGACAGTTTCTAAGAGTTGCCTGGTGTTCTGCTCATGAGCTACCCACAGTTTATCTGCAGCACAAACTTGAGCCTGGCTTTGAGCTACCTGGAGGAAATACCCAGAACAAAATCTCTGGGCATCGAGTTTCTGTGTAGCATTTCATGGCATACTTAACTGCAGAGCAGACAGAGCATAGCCTGCTGGAGCTGGTTACACCTAGGTGTCCACAGACTTTTGTATGTCCTATGATTGAAAACAGGCACTATGAGGTGGCTACATCTTGAAATCACCTGCATCATGAACCTTCTTTCAGGTTGGCTACAGTTGGCAGTCACACATGCAGATGGATTTGGGAAGTTCTCCAGGGATCATGTTGCAGCCAGGGACTACTGATATGGAAGACTAGGACAGGGTAAGGAACTGATCTGTGCTTTTCCAAATCTTGTTAGCCCTTGGACCATCACTCTGGTATTGATGAAAAGGGGAAGCATAGGACTTCATTCTGTAGTCTAAAATGATCTTCAGTGTTTGCCTCTTAAATATCAACATCATAGAATGTTAGGAGTTGGAAGGGACCTCGAAAGATCATCTAGTCCAACATCATTCTGTACATGATGCATATTTTTGATAACTGATGAGCAATTCTGTGAAAGAAATCATTGCTATCACTATTTCCAACACTGCCTCAAAAACATCTGCTTAGTTTGGATTTCTAGCTCTCACTGAGCACTAGGTACCATCCACTGAGCTAGCTCAGCCAAGTACCTTGTTGACCCGTGACAAAGGTTGCTTCTTCCCAAGGCATCAAGCTCTAGTGGTGGGCAGATAAAAAGCAGGACCAAAATTCTACAGATTCCTCTAAAACATTTCTGTAAAAAAATGTTTCTTCTGTAAAATATGTGACACAAAACTGTTGGAAAATATGTGTGGGACAATAGAAAGGTTTTATTGGCACTTTCTCAGGATGACCTGCATAATTACTTCAGCACCTGCATTTGTGAGTAATGCACACATCTCCCTCCATAGCAATAAAGCCTTTATACAATGTCACACTCTCATCAGTTTCCTCCTTCTCTCTTCCTACAGAAGAAACAGAGAGATGATCAACAGCTGGGAAAGCATCCACTTGAATAAAAAAATATGCCTTCAGAGATGTGTAATGGCTGAGAAAAAAACTTCTGGTGAAGCTCATTTAATGTTCAGAGCTTGTTCAGTGACTGAAACAGCAATTCCTTAATATCTAACATTTAGAAGTGCTCAGCAGCCAGAACAGCAAGTCATTATCAAACTTTTCTAAAGTACACAGCACGTAGTGATTACAAATGAGGCTTCAGGAAGGCAGGGATTGGAAGGAATTGCTCTGGGGTAGATATATGAGTCTAATTCGATTGGATTGAGAGCTCCCCTGGGCCACTTCACTCCTTAGATTTATTTTCATTTATAACTATGCTAATCATTCAGGGCTAGGCTGGCCCACATGCTTGCACAAGGGAGTAAGGACTCCCTTTGATCTGCTAAGCAGCCACTCCGGCTCTGGGTGTGAGCACACAGGCACAGTGAGGAGCACTGAACCCAGTTACTCCTTTTGCTGGAGCAGATGGGCAATGATGAGGTGCTACTTATTGGTTACAGCAGCTGCGCCAGCAACTTACTGATGGGGTTAGTAATTTACTACTGGCGTAGGCTAGCAGTAAATTACTGCCCCAGGAGAAGGAGGAGGAACAGTGCTGCAGAGCTGTGTGAATGCTTCTGAGGAGCACAGTTTTAGAAAAAGAAGGTGGAACAGAAATATTCTGTTAATGGAAAGACAATAAAAAATGCATAAAAAGCAAAGTAGAAGTGACAGAGGGAGAAAATGCCATGGAATTCACCAGCTCCTGCCAGTTCTATGGAAAGAACACACACTTTTGATAACAGTTAGTGGTAACTTAACCAGGATTCTTGATTTTACAGTATTTTTGAGTATGATATTAAGCAATCCTTTGCAACTATTTATTGATCATCCAAACCTTCAGCGCCCTGAGAATTATTTATTCTTGGAAGGAGATGTTCCTGTGTGACCTACTGTAGGGAATCCTGCTCTGGCAGGGGGGTTGGACTAGATTATCTTTTGAGGTCCCTTCTGTGATTCTGTGTGATTCCTCTTTTAAAGATACCCAGGACTGGGTTAGCCCTCTCTTCAACACAGGGGATTTAAAACACGGTGTCATGCATCCATGGATAGACTCAGTGTGGGTAACACCACAGACACTAGAATGCAGACCAGATTCTGTTCCTCTGCAGAGGTCTAGTAAGAGGTGGAACAACGTTGAACTTGTCAATGCTGAAATGCCTTGTCCTAGCCACACATGGGCTCAGCTGAGCCCAGAAACTGACCCGCAGAGCTGCAGAGGCTTTGACAGGGTGCGGTGGGAGAAGAGAGGCAGATACAAAGGAAAGCAGCGTAGAGATCTCAGCTGAGGTAAGATCCATAAACAAACGGAAATCTTTCCTGAATGCCTGGCTACATGTGTGGACCAGGAGTCTCTGATGAGAGATTTTCAAGTGCTGGGTTATTGCTCTGAGTAATAGAGCAGTTTCAACTCTGAAATGAGTGAATGTTCAGGCTGCTCCAGGCTAAATCAATAATTTCGATTTATTACAGTGGCTCTCCAAAGAGAAATTTTAAAAAGCCTAGATTAAAAACATTTTTTAGCCATCTTTTATTCCACCAGATTTTTACTGAAAGTGCCTAGGGATCTGGGAATGCTTTGACCCACTGAAAATTCAGCAACTTTTTTCCTCTTTAATGCTACCCAGTTTGACAGTGACATCTTAATGCAAGATCAGCACTTACTAAATGACATAAAAAATTGAAAAGGGTACAAACCCCATTATCCCTCAGCTATATTGCACATCTTACTCTGCACTAAAATTAATGTATTCACAGAATCATAGAATGTTCTGAGTTGGAAGGAACCCACAAGGATCATAGAGGCCATCTCTCAACGTTGAAGTATGTTACTGGAACATACAAACTCAAAAGCCAACAGTCAAACTGGACCCCACAGCAACCAGCAACCTGTACCTCAGCCCACTTAGCTCTGTCCACCAATGCCTCTTCCCATCTTGGAAGACTATAATCAGGTAGAGGACATATGTTGCTCTATTCCTGCTATTCTTTCTTGCTCCTCCTGCACCTCTTCCTCATCCCATTTGATAACTGGGCCACCTGCAAGGGCCACAGCCTGGCATCAGGATGAACCACAGCAATTGAAGAAAAAAATAACAAAACAGAGAGAGTAGAACCTGATCTGGAAAGTGTGACTGAGGATGAAGTTATGTGGGTAGATCTTTACAGACCGATTCACTTACACAGTCAGCACTCAATGTTAACAAAGGGTGAATCATTAGCAACCCAGGTTGCTTTGAATCAGTCACCTATTTGCTAAATACTGTTAAATCTGTTAAAACTGGGACCTCAAGCCATCCATTTCCCTTCTGAAACACATGATCAAATGGTGTACAAATGCTTCATGTTAAGTTTCTTAGAGCAGGTCCCTAACAAAAGCTGTTCCAAAGTGAATCCCTTTGCAAACCTGTGGAAAGGATGTAATAATTAAAGAATGTCAACCACTGGAGACCAAATCCAGTTTAAATTTCTTATTTTGCAGTATCAGCCTAGCTTTCATTCTTAAACCATAAAAACCAGCAGAGGAGAAAGAAAAGGATGATCTATTTTGGCAATTAACAGATAGGGAAGGACATCATCTCATGGCAAACTACCACATTAAAAGTATTACAAAGGTCTTCAAAGGGAAACATCCAAGGTACAACTTAGCAAACTCTTGAGCAACATGACATAATATACATGTACATCTTCAAAGGGATGATATAATGCTGTACTTGATTTCTTCATACAGTCCAGATGAGAGTTAGATTACTTAATAAGGTTTCCTAGCTTTCTTGTCATAAACAGTGATATAGAACATAGCTTTTTGATTAAGGTATTGGACTGAGACAGGAAATCTCATTTCACTTCCCAGCTCTTCCACAGCATCCTTTAATGACCTCAGGCAAGACATGAAGGTACTGATCCTTACAGCTAAAATAAAATCAATAGGAATTATGCATCATGGAGCTTTAAAATAAACCTCTGGTGTCTGTCTGCTACTTTAGGCACCTGAATACAATATCTTTATCATGTTAGTCCTGAGCCTCAGGATCTCAGCTAGGTTCAACCACATGCCATGCAGGAAAGAGTCAGAGACCACTCATGATTCAAATGCTGCATTATGCTGAGTTCCCACTTGCCAGGGAAATTTTAGGTACAAAATATATAATGTCTGGGTGGCATAAGTGAGAGAGAGAGCACATTTCTCTGCCTTTATTTCCCATTTGAACAAGATGGATAATAATTTTTTTCTTCTAGTCTCAAAAAATATTATGAGGATGTGGCATCTGTCTGACTTCTCTGTACAAGCCTTGCCCACAGGTACTAATCTCGGGGATCTTAACTGCTGCCCTAGAACAATGAGCAGAAGTCATGTTGCTAATTAGAGTACAGAAAAGCAGCAATGCTCCTCTCTTGGACAGGCAGAAAGCTGAATGAGATAGCCCCTAAAGGAGGGAGACCTGACTGGGGATCACAATAACACACCAATTTCTTCCTTCTATGCAGAGCATTGTTTTAGAGTCAATAATCACCAATAAATGCTGCAGTCAAGATAGCAGCCTCATTAGTCTTCTCTGATACTACATCACACCCAGGCACAAGGTAGATGAGATTGATTTTTCCCTTTTCCCAAAGAAAGCAGGCATGTGACCCTCTGCCTTAGACTGGTGCCATTGTATAAAGGCTATGTGCAAATCCCAGCACTGAGCTAACATCATCTCTCACCTTTATCTCATTTTCCATGCAGTTTGTGCAATGCATTAGTCTGCTAATGTCTTCTTTATAATTTCAGACAACAAAATACATAGGCAGATTGGTCAAAAAATAAGCTTCCAGAGTGATTCATCATCTCTTCCTGCCTCTGAGAAGGACATTTTCTTCTGAGTATTCATCCAGCACTGGAATCTCTCCAGAATCAGTGTAAGCAAGCAGTATTTTCCTCTTCTGGAGACAGCAAATGTGTAAGCATTGAAAAAATCTTCCAAGAGACACCACTGGAAAGGAGATCCTGAGCAGAGGTTTCCAGAGATTCACTCCAGAGCTTTCAAATGGAGAAAGGAAGTCAGAATCCTTCCAATAATCAGCATGAGTTTATATGGCTCTTTCAGCCTACTAAAACCAGCAAGATGAGGTCACACACACAAAAGCATGTTTTATCATTCACTTTTAACTGCTTACTTTAATAGTTTGGGAGCAGACAGTGCTCCCAAATATTCAGAGACAGGAGAAGATCTCTGAAAAAGTAGCTTATATAAGAGATTTTCTGATTAAAAATATCTTGAATGGGTGTTTTATTCCACTTATAAGCAGTAGTATCCCTTGAATTGATATAGAACAAGGTAATCCATTTACTAAATCCATTTGTGAGTCAGATGGACTCGGCCCCCTCTTTCAGTCTCAACTTGTGTCTGCCATCCATGCCAAATTCTACTTGCAAAAATTACAGTGCAGAACAATTCAAGAGACAGGTCACCAATTTCACAAGCATGCTCTCCCAGGTGTCAAACTGGTGCTCTCCAGGGGGACATGAAGAAAATCAAAGTATGCACAATTAGCAATGAGATTTGAAAATATAATCAGAATGGCACAGAGATGTAGAAGTGTCTGCTTAGCCCCAGCAGGCTACTTCCTTCCAGTGAAGATGTCTCAGTTGCTGTTGACATGACCAGAAACTGGTTACTAACACTGGCCTGTGCCAGACACCTGTGGTCTGTTATGCCCTCAAATGCCACATTGATCAAAGACAGGGATGCAGCCTAACTGCTGATTGCTATGCACAACATCCCTCCAGGTACTGCTCCTGGAGAGGTAAGTGTATCAGGCATTTGCACCTGATTTGAAACAAACTGAAGATGAAACTGCATGATGAATCAGCTGGCAAGACAAATCACATTTATACATAACTGCATATGTAAATCAGATGTGTGATATGCACACCTAATTTACAAGTCAGGTGTCTTCAGGTTCCAGTTCCTAGAGTTTCTACTGTAGGGTTTTTCTTCTGCTCTGGGGCTATGCTTGCTACTCCAAAAATCTTTGTGCATAAAGATCCTAATTCCTTCTCAGAAGGGTAGCTGCTCACCAGGCATGCAAAGCTGATAAAATATCTGCATTTTGTAGAGGCAATGGATGGAAAGAAAGCACACATACAAGTAAGTGTTGAATATTATGGTAACACAATGAAGAAAATAACCCAAAGCTGAACTAAAGCAGTTTATCCAACTTTCTGGCCATGAACAAAGTTCACAGGGAAACGAAAAGTCAAGCTCATGAGTGCCAGCCCCATGCTCTCCTCTACATTCCTTCTGGGCACATTTGCAGCTTTTCAAGCTCAAGTGCACAAAGAAGATGAAGGGATTTTTCAGATCAGCAACTGGTTGGTGCAGGAGACCTCCATGAGGAGGATGAGGAGCTTTTCTAGGTGTCGGTGAAGCTGCCTGGGTAGAGAGTAAAAGATCTCGAAATGAGCTGCATCCTTTGAGAAATAAGCTCAACAGCTGCAATTTTATCTCAGAGCAAACTCAGTCTGTGTGGAGCCCCTCAGACTAGAAGCTGCAGGGAGTTGAATAATACTGTGTACAATCTAGAGCTAGAGAATATCAGCCTGGGGAAGGTGGAGAAGTAGTTTTATTTCTAGAAAGTCAATATAATTTTGCAAGCTTCACTAAGGAGCAGTCTGCAGCAGGAATATATTCCTTTTCCCCAGTCTCAGGTCTTATCTTCCCTCAGACTAGATTATTTTCTGTATTTGTAGACTATATGACATGCTCTTCTAATTCTACTCTTTTCTTGTGAATTCTCTTGAATATTGTATGCTGCCCACATGGTCTTTACTATGCCAAAGTAAATTATAATCAGGGTAAAGAAGAAACTCAAACTTGCCTAAGGTAAAGCTAGCCTGAGCAGTAACAGTAGGATGAATATTGAGCTCAGCTGAAACTCCATGGAAATGGGAATGATGTAGGTGACAACTGAGGGGAGAGCAGAGCAGGCAGGTTTAGTGAACTAATTCAGATCTACTGATTATCTGCAGGTATTATTTGCACCTTCTCCAGTCTGCAGTTATAAAGCAGCTCTTATTCAAAGCTAGAAAAATCAGGGACTGCAGGGCCTTCAGCCCCTGTAGCTCTGGAAGGCTGATGTGCAAACCTTTATTTTACAGTTCACAAAGCAAAGCTTAACAATGTTGCCTTCCTACTACCATCCACACCTTGCTCTCACTGTAAATTTAAAAAGAAGCCTATTAAAAGCAGAACCAACATAAATATTGGAGGTATCCATTACATTCCTGGTACAGTTACCTGGTGGCTAATGCCAGTAGTTCACTTCTTTTCAAGGATAATAAAAGGGAAAATGTCCCCATGACATTCGATGGCAGAAATGTCATTGCTGAAGTGCCCATGATGTGCAATTAACATTTTTAAGGAGTCATTTAAAAGGATACTGTCAAGGCTGACAGATTTGAGATTACACCAACTATGTGTTTGGATTTCTGCATAATTTCACATCTCACTAGCAAGTTCACCTTTTCACTTCTGGATATTTCTATTTTTCTTTCTCCTTATGCCTCCTGTATTGATGATACAATATGTATTGATCATTGACTTCTCTCCCATTGCATCATTGTAATGTTGTGGTACAATTGCAATCATCAGAGTCTCTAGACAAAAAGTTCCCTCTTTTTTTTGCTAATGTTCTGCATTCCTCAGGCAAGCTGTTATTTATACAGTAAAAAATATACCACTTTGGAGGAAAAAAAAAGTTGTGGGGCAAAAGAAGTTCAGTGTTTGGGTGAAGTCATTCTATATTCCTGCTGAAGACATTGTCACCAGCAGGATGGAGACTTCAGGTCTAGACTCAGCATATTTATGTGGAGAAAAGAAGTCACAGATCTTTGTTTCTTGGCAGTTGTATCTGACACTTCTGCTTAATAGAATGAACAAGCAGGAAACCACAGAAGTTCTTTGCTATAGTAGGAAAAATGTCTTTAAGCAAAATGTTCATCGAAGTTTCTAGGAGATACTGGCTACCTTTTAAAGATTGCATTGGACAACGACTGAATATTTGTATTTGCAACTGAAAGAGCTGATAGCAGGCATCAGTTCTCAGGCAGAGTGCAGCCTTTCCTGTCTGAATGTCAGGCACATGAAGAGCAATGTGTCCTCAATATCTCAAGAAGACAAATGAAGGAGATGGGATTCTCATGCTAAATGGCCTGTGAGAGAAGCAAGTGCCTACTCGACTGACAAACACCTACAGATAAACTCCAAGAGTGACTTTGAACTGATGACTCTGACATCTCTGGTTCTGTCCAAACCTGTTTTTTTTTCCCTGCAGCATCTCAATTAGAAAATAGCTATATCTAATTCTTTGGGAAGTCTCAGTTTCAGATTTCCTAAATCAGGCCCTGACACAAAGCAAGGAAACAGCCACCTTGCTGTGGATTGCCAAAGCACCAGCCCTCAGCTGAGCCCCAACACTTCAGCTCAACACCAGCCTGGGCAATTCAACTGCATTTACACCTTTGTCTGTATGGTAAGAAAGCTTCTTATACTTGTTAATTGATCCTGTATGAGAACACCAGCAGAACTGACTTCCCAGCTGTGTGAATGTCAGATAAGAGACAACTCCTGAAGACAACCCTTGGATGTCTGTCAGCCCAAGCTGTGCAATGCTCTCAGCTGAACTGCCAATGGGAAAAGGCACTTAGAGCTGTATGCAGAGAAAATCCAGGAACAGTGTCATGGATTCTTATTTGATAAAGCAGCCTTGCAGGAGCAATATGAAAAGAGGTTAAAAAGGAAGAAGGATGGCAGCCAACTAGACCGGGAGGTCTTGGAAATTAACAGCACAAATATAATGGAGTTTGCCCCTTCTGGCCTCTTCTCATCTACAGATCCTGAGTCCAGTTTGATTTTCCTGGGGTAGCAATCTGTCAGATGCATCCCCTTCAGAGCAAGATTATGAAAGGAGTGAATCATGGGTACATTATTATTCCCCTCCACATGAGGCACTTTTGCTTTAAATACAGAAACCACAGTGTGCAGGAAATGATCCATCTATTAAAATTTGTGTCAACATCTCTCCAAACTCTTGAAGCTGTACAGTGAATACTGCTACCCATTCTCCTCTGCCTGAAAAAAGCAGTATGATGACAACAACACTGAAATATGTTACATGTGACACTTTGGTCCTGACCTTACTTTCACTCCAGTCAATTGGTGTTCTGCTTTTGATATTGAAGGGAGTGGGGCCACTGCTCTACTGTCACCTCTCTCGTACCCTCAGGCGCTCTCTCCAGCAGCACTGTCAGCTTAGAGAGGCCAGGGCAATTTCAAAGTACTTTCTGATGCCCAAGGCAAACCAAGAGATGACCTTTTCCACCAGCTGAGAGCTGTTTATTGACTATTCCACCAACTGTAATGCTCTGCTCCCAGAGATGACCTGGCTGCACTGCATATGAGAGGGGGTTTCCTTTCACTGTCCTGCTCCTCCCTCTAATTCAGTGAATTGGGGTCACAGTCTGGTTCTTCTCTGTTCTGCATCTTTGTTATTACCTTCACCTATGACAAGCCCTGTGCTTTAGCATCACTTGGAAGATTATTCAACATTCAACCTGAAATACACTGATCAATATCACAAAAGGGCCACAGGTGGTGTTGGTTCAATTTAATTCATGCTGAAATCCCTGAACAAAACCTTTCCTTTCCAAAGATTTTGAAATTCTGGCAAATATAGAGACAAAAAATCTCTGCAGAGCAATCTGTTATGAGGAGTTGAATGTCCAAGGGTGTTCAGTTGTGCTGCTCTGGTAAGGGAGCAGTGCTAGCCAACATGGAACATACAGAACTGTGAGCTACAGGTTATAAATCACTGCAAATATCCTACTGCTGCTGACTGCAGAATACACAATTTGCAGGAGAAAGAAAGAGGTTAACATATTCTGGATGGGATGGTCTTCAGGGTCTGTTATACATTCTGAGCATGCTCATATCAACTTGACATTCAATGTAGATGATTTTGGAGCACAGACAAATATTTTCTTAATCATTTTCAGCAGCATTGCCAACTCCTGCAAGAACTCCATTTCACTAGGAAGATAGTTGTTATTTTTGCAGATAGGATGTCTGTGCTATCCAGTTATTTCTATAAAGAGATTTGGCCTTTATGACTAATTTAAAGGGTTTCCCAAGGCAGATGGAACATTTTGAATACAGAAAAAGGGGTTTAAAGGAATAGTGAGCTCCAAGTATTCAAATATGAAGACAAAATTGTCTTTAAGGCAACACTGGGAAGTAAGAGGTGCTCTAGGCTATCAGAGACTGTCTTTTCATCCTCAGTACATGTCACAGAGTGTAAATTGACATAATTTCCTGGTATCAGTGGATTTTTATTCACTTCCTCTTGCTGATGATCTGATTCACAGAGTGGAAATGTCATGGTGAAATGAACAGAGAAAGAGAAGAGAAAAAAGTCCCACACAGTATCTTAGCTGGCTGTATTAAATTACCATACACCACTTCCATGTTCCACCTATGCCAGCAAACAAAACAGAAAAAGGCTTCTGGAGTCACTGATGTAATTTACTGGCAAGGACAAAAACATCTGTGACAAGCCAAGGAACTGAGAAGATCGAATTTGTGAATGAAAGGCTGTGTGCATGTGTGTGTACAAAAACAGACAATGGGAAGTAAGAGAGATGTAAGAAAACCTGTTGGCCAGGTTGAATTTGTCAAGCTAAAACTACACCTACTTCCCTTCCCCATTCTCACTTCTCAAATTGTACTTTAGATTTACTTTATCCTGAGCTAGCCAAGATCTACTGTCAGCTTCCTCTGATATTAACCACCCAACTGGGGCCCTTTTCACCCAGGGGAACCTTGCCAAAGGCGATTCAGAGCAGATCCTCTCTTCACAGCTAAATTCTCTTGCTCACTTGCTGCCCCTTTCTCTCTCCCGACTTCAAAGCTCTGGTTGCTGGCCCAGGGTTAAGCTGCAGCATCTCCCTTAGCTGTATGCTGTTGTCTTCCAAAAGCACCACGTGGGCTAGTGTTAAGAGTCTGTGTCAAAGCCCTTTCTGGGGTCAGGGACTAACTGTATGATCTCACACCACTCATTTGTCTTGCTGTCCTTCTGCTAAGCCTGTCAAGAGAATTGGCTCAATAGCAGAAAACCAGGAGCTCCTTAAAAATGGATTGGCACATCTGAGGCAAACTTTTCTGGAGTGAAGAAGCTAGAAAAAAATGACTCTGAAATATCAATTTGTTAAAGAGGCAGTCATCTGCCTTCCTGAACAGTGTTTGTCGTGCTGTGAAGCCTGGCAAAGGGAAAACAATGGGCATTTAGAAACACTTCCACAAGCATTTCCATCAAGCACTGGCTGAGGAGAAACTTTTCCAAAGCTACTAAAAATGCCTAAATATTTGTTCTCCAGCAAGCTGAAGTTACAGTTTAAAACCTGGCAATATATTGATCAATATTTTCATTCCTGCTTGCATTTCCAAAACAAAACCAAACTCTGTAAAAGGTCAAAACAGGACTGGAGTGTTATTAAGTGTATGATCTAAGAAACAAAACAAATGACCTTCATTCACAGCTGCCTGATAGTTCTGTGAACTCACCAACAATAGATCCTGATCACTTTCTCAGACTTGAAGAAATATCTGTCTTGGGTGAAATCATCCATATGCAGAGTCAGCAGAAGGTTTAAATGCCTCTAGCACGCTTCAAAGCAGGCCTGAATTATGGCTTCAACTCTTTGTAACTATTTTCCTTTCTTTCTTTTTACAGTATTTCTCTGAGTACTGGCACCCCATTGTGCTAAGTGGTGTATTGCCCAGTAGAAGATAGTTTCACACAGCAGAAGAGCTTATGGCCCACACAGACAAACCAAAGAAGAAGAAAAGTGACAGAATGTTTAGTAATTCCCTTTATAAATGGAAAAATGAAGCCCAGAGAAAACAGTGGCTTGTTCCAGACCACACCAAGTACCTGCAGCAGCTAGAAACTGAACCTAGCCCTCATAACCAAGCCTGGATTGCAAGGGCTACTCCTGAGTAGCACTTACAAAGCCAAAGCAGGGAATCTGTGGGTGATATGTGGACTGAAGCTCCACCTCCAGTACCCCTGTTTGGTGGCTTTGCTGCAAGACTATTCTTGTACTTTGTTTTCCAGAAGTACATTTAATTTAATTTCTCCCACATTGCATCTCAGACTAGGGAAATTTCATAATACCACACCAAAAGCTCCCAGTAGCAGGCAGAATTGCTTTTATTGCTGTTTAACACAATATTGAATTTAAATGGCTAATGAATATGCCTCTCTCACACATGAACACAAACTACTGCATAGCAAAACTTTAATTCATCAAATTAAAATGCACTATAGCACAAATTTATTGTATCACTGCTCATAAATGTTTTTATGAATTTGATTTTTTTGGTCTTTTATGGTTTTGGCAGTAGATGGAAAGCAATCAAGGCTCCATTTGAAGCAGCCATGTAAGCAATTCTCATTTACCAGAAGACAATGAAAAAATTAATCTAAAATGAGTGTAACTAAGTTTTCAAAGAAAGAACAAAACCACTCAGACATTATCATCTTCAACAGATGTTTACTGTCTTCATTTACCAAATCACCTGTCAAACTTTACTATTTCCTCCAGGAAAAGAAAGAAAAGGCAGCCAACCCCAAGTCCCTCTGTGAGTTAATAAAATGTTCCACATGTATACAGGGGCATTAAGGATTTCTTTCTTGCAATCATAATACTTAGCAGGGATGATTGAGGTGAAGTCATGTTCAACAATCCCTCCCCTGCAGGTTTCCATTCTACACTTCTAACTAGAGGGGGAAAAAGTGAAACCTGGCTGATTGGTAAAAGCCTGGGTATTTTCCACACTCTCTCTCCTACTCTCTGGAACATCTGTCTCCTCTTTTCAATAGCAAAGCAATTTTTGTCATTCCTGGAAAGCTGTTTACTACAGAACAATCACAACTTTCTCAACACAAAATGAAAACACTTGAAGGAACTACAAAAAAGGGATGATAGCAGGATGGAATGTTTCCTGCTGGAGTGCTTTGTCATCTGGGGATGCATCTCCCAGCATCAGTGTGTTTCTGGTCTGAAGAATTTGTTTAGCTGGGAGAACACATGCAGCTAGTTAATACCATGCAAGGTGCTGCTTTGGAAGGTGCCAAAGGAACATCAGAAGGCAACAGAAGGGTTCAGGGAACATGGTGCCTGGCAGCCTGATCACCTGGCACAGAAGGCAACAGAGGATGGGCCAACCTTCTGAGAGCTGCAGGAGTGGATGCTTACCCAGCAACAACAAAGTCAGCAGCTTAGTATCTTAGGAAAGGGAGGAAGACAGAAGTAAGGAGACAAATAAGAGAGCTGGTGGAGTGAATTGTCCCTGCAGTGCTCATTCCCAGGCTGAAAGCTCTCCCAGTGCTGTTGCTGTGCTCCCCTTCAGCTTTAGGAGGTGTGAAGGAGTTAATTATTGAAGGGCAGCTACAATGAGTGGGATGCACAGCTCCCACTGACTTCCTTAACGGTGGTAAAATGTGCAAATCCTGTGGACTGTAGCTAAATTTAAATTACAATGATTACAAAACATAAAGCCTAAAAAAGAGGATTTAGACATGAGCAGATTTAGCCAAGACACAGAATCCCTCAAGACCTACATTTTGTTTACATGCAAAGCAGACTTATGCCTCCTGAATGACTTCAAATCCTGATGACAATTATTTATATATCTCTCCACCCTCCTAATAGGGTTCTGAACAATAATTCCTGCTATTAAATGCCTTGGGGAATATCTACTAGTTCTAGGTTCATCCCTATTTTCTGGCCTTTGTCCAGCAAACCACTTTCAATGTGTAAACAGTCCTGCTGCCTTCAGTGGGTCTACTCATATAATGCATAAGACCATAAGGACATGCTGCTGAAATAGATAAATAATATCAACAACAAGAGCAGTACATTTCTCTTACTGCTTTTGGACAGGATTTTTAGGCACAGCTCTTGGGAGTACAATACCATCAGCCTACTTTATGATAAACAAACTGGGGAACAGAGAAATGAAGTGACTTGCCCAAGGTCATACAGGAGTTCAGCAGAGAAATGAGGACACAAACAATAAATGCACATTTAAACTGAGTCCTGAGGATTTTACAGAGCTCTGCCTGCTATGTGAGTGAGGCTTTGAGTACTCTGACATGTTAGAAATGGAATCAGTCAGATTGTTTAGTAGAAAGTGAATCTTTAAAAAAATTATTTGCATCTACTATCACATTAGCCAGTCCAGTTCTGTCTTATCTAGAAAGTGCAATGAATGTTTAATTCATGTTCAAGCTCTGAAATCATAAACCAAAGGCTTTTATCCACTCCTGATCCAGCTGCAGGATTAAACTTGAACATTTTCCATTGTTCTAAACTCCTAAATGACCATCAATGTACAGGTAATTGTAATGGTTTAAAAGCCCCATGCAGCCCCATCTTGAAACAAAAACTAGAAGCTTAAAAGCTTTTAAATTCTGAGAGGGAAATATTTCTTGAGAAAGAGAAACAGCAGCACCCTAAGAGAGCCCTCACAGCTTCCTACAAAGAGCTTTCTGTCCAGTCATATCCATATGGAATTTACACCCTCTCTTAATCATACCTCTTGAAGACTTTGTATATGGTCAAGCTGCCTGATGTGGGAAATGTTTCCTACAGATTGTGGCAGTTTTTCCTGTTAAGTGAACCAGAGGCAGACTCAGACTACATTCTGCCTGGTTTCCACTGGCATGTTACTGTAACAAACCTTGGCAATTTGGATCCACATCATCTGCATCCAGGAGTAAGATTGAGCACTGGCTGCAGTTTGCCAACTGAATTTTTGTCCTAAAAAAAAATGCAATGGCATCAAAATAGAACTGTTTCCATCAAGCATTACAGGTATGAAAAAAAATAAACTGTGGTGCTCAACATTATATGGATTTCTAGATTTTATTGCCCTTCTGGTCAAGGACTATCACAGAGGAGGAGCAGTAAGAAATTGCTGTTATTCCTTAGGTGTTTGATCAACAAACTCTATATAATAGTCTCCAAAGCTCTCAAAAGAGCCACTTTCCAGCAGCATCAAATTCACTGCCAAGTTTAAAAGGAAGGAAGGTGACAGAATCCTGGAAAGTTATGGAGACCATCTCAAATAACACTGGCTATTGAAACATCATGAAGATGAGCCAGGGCAGTGAGAGCTTTCATATGAACCTCCTCTGACGCTAAATGGCCTGGGGATGAATCTTCAACAACATTGTGTGCTGTTTCCCTAGACTAGTCATTTCCTTCAAAGCACAAAATTAAAGCAGTGATGGATGGACTCCTCTGTTGTTTATTTGGCCCAGTCTCACAATCTGGCAGTGAGGAACTGTTGAACTCCAGTTAAAACTAAGGAGGTGCAATAAAATCTTGCTGTGAACATCCTTAGTGAGCTTAAAGGAAGAGTTTATTATTGTTAGGTCACACAGTCAAGAATGACAGATGGAACAAGCATTGTCACCTGCTTACACAAGGCAGCACCAAGAACAAACATGACCATTGATTTCACATTACCTTTCCTATTTTCAGCTGCCTCCCTACTTGCTGTTCCCCTTCCTGCATCAGACAGGGTGGACACCAGCCAGGGCACTCTGGGCAGTCAGCACAGGAGTGATCCACTAGTCCTAGAATGTGTTTGGCAGAGCCCTGCTTCCTACTGCAGCTCCACGTGGCAGCTCCAGAGCAGGTCCCTGCAGCTCCTCTCTTTCTTTATCCATTTCAGTGGAAAAGTTACTTCTTGGCATTTCCCCTGCTTTGACCCACACAGCTCCCTGACTCAGGAAGCTCATGTTACTCCTAAACTAAACTTTTAAACCACCTAATCTTTTATGGCCTGGTACCTCACAATCTCAAGTATTCTCTCTGTTGTCAAGCTCCAAATAGAGCTCTTTTCTTAATGCCAATTTCTTCCCAAATCATTCCTGCTCCCTCTCCCAAGCCAGACCACTGCTCAGAAGCTGCTGTACTCTCTCCATACTGGACTACAGCCATATCTGCCTTTCCTGCCCATGTCCAGAAGGAACCAGGAACAGAAACAGCTTCCCCAGTGCCCCAAATGCTGATGGTTTCAATCTCAGTGTAGTCTCCATGCACATTCTCAGAATCTGCAGACCAATTTGCAGGAAGAGGTTCCTATTATATATGTTACCATTCTACATCTCACTTCTCTATCCAACTTGAAGATATACCCTTTGCTTTTAGGTTCTGTTGTCAGACATATGGTTAGGGTGGCAGGTGAAATTCCTGGAAGGACCTTAGTTCCACATTCAAAAGTGCTGGGGTAGCTCTGGGGTTTTCCAAAGCAGAAGTTCCTTTCAAGTTCTGATTGCTTTCAAACACATCTGTTTTCTCCCAGGCAGTGGGAATTCAAGGCCCCAGACCTTCTGAAAACTCCAATAGGTGTCAGACTGTTGGGGTTTCTTTGGTTTTGTTTTTTGTTTTGTGGGTGTTGGTTGTTTTTTTTTTTTTTTAATTTAGGTACTACAAACTATAGTCATCAAAGTATTTATGCACTGCTTCACTTGGCACTGCCAAGCCTAAGTGAAACAGATGGACCACTCAAGTTTCCTAAAATGACTCAAATACTCAGGAGCCCAACTCACACAGGAAGTCAATACCAGTTAATCTTCTAAATGTCAAATGGCACTTTTGAAAATAGCACTTTCCATTACCAATAAGGACTTGAAATTTTGTGCTTTTTAAATGTTTGCTTTGTAGCAAGTAATACCCCAGGCTCCACCTGTCTGTCTTTGCATGTTCAAAGGACAAGTGAGTAATGCTGTCCTTACAGGCAAGTCACCAGCAAATCAACCAGCTCTGCAGCACAAGAGATTTTTCTTTGTAAAAGAGTATTTTTAGGCAACAAGTTTAAGGCTTGGTGAGGGGAAGAGAGCTACAGAACATATGTACTTAAAATTAGCAGCATGGTCTTCCCTTGCTTGCCATAGCTTTAGGAGTAAAGTGCAGAGACTGCAACCACCCTGCACAAAGGCAAAGTTCTTTCCTTTGAGGGCTTTATCAGTGTTTAACAGACATCTAATCATGAAGAAGAGCTGTGTTAGACAAGCCTGGATGGCCTTAATGACAATGGGTCATTAATACATAAGCACTGCTGAGGCTCCTTCTGGATCCCTTGGGATGTATAAGCCAGCTCTTCAACAGCTCAGTGCTCCCAGAGCATGGACAGCTTTCTGGTCACTGTTGTACAGAGGCAGATGCCAGAAGAGGTTGAAACACTAAGAAATGAGACATGTGGATGCTATTCCAAAGGCAGCACCTAGGAAAAGTGGGTTTTAAAGGAAATTTTACAGAAACAAGATATTAATCATTTCCTCCTTCTGACTCTATGGACCTTGAGATTGGCACAGGCCAAAGCTCTTCTTGTGATGGTGAGTTCCCATGCATCAGCCATTAGAAAATGTAGAGGTCACCTGAGCAGCTTCCAGTGCATTTCTGCTGGAAATGGGTAATGAATCAAATCAACATCCTCCCCAGAAATTGCCTGAAACTAGAGGGAGGGCTGACTTGAGTGCATTTGGTATTTTTAACCTGGAATGTCAAATGGAGGAATAATGGCCATTATCTCCAGCATATATCTTAGAAGAGGGAGAAGTTAGGGAGGTGATTTCTACCCACCTCAGTAAGTCTAAGACAGAGTAAAAAGACAGATGAATGTGGAAACTGCTTTATGGAAGAGACTAGAGGAATGCCAATTCTACCATGACTTTGAAGGTCAACTTTCCACATTTCTAGGGAACTCTGCATTAGCCTGCAAGTTCCAGCCTTCTAAACCCAAGTTTTCAGGTATCATCACAGTTTATTTCATTATCAACAGAAACAGACTTGGGGTTGGATATAGATACTCTCTTGTACAAACATCAAAATACTGTCACTGACTGATGGCAACATGGAAACTGTTCCACAGCCTAGTGGGTAGGAAAGCACGGAAAGAAGCCAACACCATAAGCAGAATAGCATAAACAATAAAGTTATATACTTAAAGTATCTCTCTCTCTCTCTCTAATAATTTTGATCTCTATTCTTTACTTGGCACCATGCTGTTTGCAGTACAAAGAATCTTACAGTATCAGCCCCAAGGAGAAATGGGACTTCCCTTAAAAAATGAACAACAGTTACAGTTTTGGATTCTCTTCCAAGAGTGGTAATATCAATACCTACTTCTAAACATTTAATTTAATCTGGTTAGCAAAGAGAGAATGACTTTTGGCATATTCTTCCTGTGTCTAATAATCTCTCCCATTCACTTAAACAATCTTTTTCCCTACAGAGGATTATTGTCATTAAGCTACTCAAAGTGTGACAATAAGTGAGAAGTTTGGGCTATTGGAGTCAGAAGCATTAAGATTTGAGAAAGACTAACACAGAGACATAGAAGACAGAAGCTGAAATGCTCATATAACCTACACTTGATTCTAATTACAGAAAGAAAACTTTTAAAGGCTTCAGAGAGATTTGGTCTGTACAAGCACCTCTTTACTTCTACCCTACTCACAGTTACATAGGCCTTCTCCTCCCCTCAGTCCTGCCAAGCCTGACCACTTGGTGATCCAGGTAATTAGCCCCTCTGATTCTTTGTATGTTCTTCAAATCCTCACTGCTGAGACAAGGAACACAGAGTCTGGTGACTCAGTGAACAGCTCAGTGCTAATCTGTAGAGCATCTTCAGCTCCAAACTGTGGAAAGGCCTTGGGAAATGAAGACCCAAGCTCTGTCCTCTTAGTGTTTAGTGCATCTTTTGCACAGTGAGAAGCAAATAGGAGGGGCAGACTGCAACCAAGTTTCCTGTAAGCTACATAATGAGTGTTTCAGAGGTGTCTGTGCCTTGTTCTTGATCCTCCATAGTCATTCATGTGCATCCTTTCTCATGCAGGTGTTTCCACACATGGGAATTTTGGCTGGTTGGTTAGACTCTGATAAGAAAACAGATAGCACTTAACTCACCAAGAAAGTGGAAACAAAAAGGTGTCTGCAAGGAGAACAATTCCACTTTATACATGTGAAATGAGGGAGTTATGTTGCTAGGAAGAGGGAGGTGGCCCCTAAAGAAGCGCAGAGCAGGCTGAGGTTCTGCAGAAACAAATTGGTGACTACTAGTTGATAGCTCTTGAACTTCAGGGACAAGAATGTTAGCACTTCAGTGCCTAGAAAATCTCATCTCTTTCCCTGCTGAAGACTGGCAGCAACTCTAAAACTAAAGGGTTTTCAGACTTTCCTGAATCTGTCTTCAGGGATGTCTGGGGAAGTTCTAATAAACATGCTAAAGAGAGTATTAGATCTCAACAATTACTGCCTAATTGTATGGATAGGTGTTTAAATAGCAGCTTTTCTGAATCTTGTAGGGTACCTACTGTAAAACTGCCATGTAAAGAACTGGCACAGAAAGGAATCCTCAAACCCTCTCTAACATCTTCCCTGGAACAAAAGATCTTTCTGTACACTCTTTGACAGTGCTCAGGAAACAGCAAATTATCTGATTCAATTGGCTCATGAGTAAAATAGCATGCAGCAATTAACTCTTTAGAAACCAAATGCCCCTAGGGGAGGATTTATTAGAAGAAAAAAAAAATTAAATATACAATAAGACATATAAGAAATTGAACATAAACAAAGGGAAATATAAGAAAATGTAAGTTGAAAAAGAAAAAAAAATTCTTAAATATAAGCAGAATTTCTCATGCAGGGCTGAGCTACTCAGCAGTCATTAACATTACAAGAGATTAAGTCTGCAACAATCTAAGCAATCTGAACAGTTAAGTTACCCACCACAGTCCACAAAGACATGGCTTCAAAGCCAGCAGGATTAATGGTCTTGCTTCCTGGCAAAATGAACTCATGCTTGTATATATGTGAACAATTGTACAGAATGAAGGAACAGCTCTAATAGAGCCTGACAAATACCTCAGTCAAGTGTTTACTCCAAACAAGCCAGGGTTTTTTTGTCTTGAGAGAGTGACACTGAAACTGTCTTCTCTCTCTAAGGTATGTGGGGAACTCAGAGCTGGAGCCACAGAAAATATGAGAGATATTGATGAATACAAATTATTTACTGCACTTTAGGAGTTAAAGGATCTAGCCATCCCAAGTGTGGGTTACAGCCAGACTGTGGGGTTTGCAAGCATTCTCTTACTCATGTGTCTGTGCATGTCCATGCTGCACCCTGACTCCACTTGAGTTAGAGTATGTGCCTCAAGTGCAGATATTTCCTTCCTCTGTATCCAAGCCTTATGGGGAGTGAGCCAGGTCACGGGCCAGACAGAGCCTGGAATGTTCTCCAGCCAGTTATCTCATCTTGCTCATGAGACCCTGGCAAGAGCCATATGAACTTTCTTAGGAGGAGGACTATGTGAGTTCAGATGATCTCAAGAAGAAAGCAATAAACCCCTGGACTCCCACAGCTCGTTAATGATCTCCCCACGGAAGCTGCCGCCAGTGGCTTCCTGGTGCACACCAAGGGTAGAATTGGATGCCTCAATTTTCTTCAATCCACAGCTAGGTTTTCAGAACTGTGGAAAAGAGAAATATCCTTCCTAGCAACCTGGGAAATGACTTGAAAACTTGGCAAAGGAACAAAGAGATCTTTGGCATGATGACAAGTTGACAATATAAGGCTTGGAAATACAAATAAAAAAAGAATATATATTCACACACACAACTGTTAAAGCTCCTAATGTGAAAGGCATGTTGCTATATTAGCCACCTGAGGGGAAACCACCCCAAACTCTTCCCCCTTCCAAGATCCATAATTCCAAACTAAGACTTGATTAATACCATGAAAGAACTGAACAGTTAATGCAAATCTCCCTAGTGGCTGGGAAAAGGGATATCATTACACACAACCCCCTCTTGTCCCATGAAAGACAAACTAGGGAAATCTCTGCCAGGTTATTTGACAGGATACAGAGACACTAAGGCCCAAATCCAGACTGGAAGAGATACAGCAGAACCTGCAGTAGATATTGTCATTATATTAGGAATCAGTAAGAAATTTTAGCTAGTAAGGAGAGTAAAGCCAGAATATGATGAGGAGGTAAAGGTTCTTTAAAAAAGAAAACAGAGGGAAGAGGGATGTTGGAGTCTGAGCAGGTCTAAAAAGAAGGTTCTAAAAGGCCTTGGGTGGAACAACTTAAAGAAAAAAAACCTTGGAGTTCCTGAAAGGCTATTTTTTTTCACCTTTCATCCTTTAGGCAGCAATTAACTTGTTCTCAGTTGTGTGCATAGTTGCCAGTTGCATTCTTAAACATATTTAGGATGTATAAACTGTTCTAAAGTTGTTCATCAAGAGTAGGAGTCAAAGCCAATGGATAGTATTCTCCAAACTTCACTGAATGCTGAAACAGACTCCAAATTCAAACTCTTGATTGTTTGTGTCCTGATAGTTAGGTATTAACTCCTATTACAACTTTCTAAGTTCCTCTGTTGCCAGCTACAGAAGATATTTTCAAACCAGTTGCAGAGGTGCAGCACTCTGGGGGCAGATGATGATGAAAAAGTCACACTTTTCAAACATCCACCAAGAGCCTGGTCAGCAGGGTCTGTAAAAAACACTGCCCTCCCCTGTCCTGGGTTCTGCTCTAAATGGAAGTCTCTTCTGGGACTGGTTATCTTCTGAGATTTGGGTTTTTCATGAACCCACACAGAGTATTTCAACGTGCTCCACAGTGAACACAACAAATCTCTACTGATTTGCATCACTGAAGGATGTGGCAACTATATGATGTTTGAAGACTATGTGTTTCATCACACCTCAGCAATTCTACCAGCCCCAGGAACATGAAAAGAGCAGGGAAGGCTGCCTGTCAAAACAATTAACACAACTTTGAGGAACAGAACATGGCAACAATCCACTTCTCGGATGGTTCTGGGCCTGCTGTTGGCAAACTCTGAGTTCTGGGCCAACTCTGTGCTCTCAAGTCTCTTACACTTGCCATGACATTTCTAGGTTAACTTTTCTGAGTAGCAGTACTGTTGGGAATGGTTTGTATTTAGTGTGCACTTCAAGAGGATTCATCTGTACTGTACAGGAGTTTGCTGGCTTGTTGTGAGGAAAGCACAGCAGGTAGAACTGACCTGTGGAACTGTGCACATAGAGACAGCCAAACAGGCAACAGTGAACAAGAACTGGTTTTAAATACTCCTTCCTGGTCAGCCTCATTAAAATTCTGAACCTTTCTCAAGATACAAATTGACAAATAGCATCTCCAAGTGGAGAGCCTCATCATCCTAGTGTACTTCTTCAGAGATGACAAAAATGCCTTAAGAAATTATTATCAAATACAATTAAAACATCTCAATGTAGGTGAACCATTGCTAAACTAACCAGAGAGATTCTATTCCACTAGGGATTGTCAGTGGTACTTGCTGAGCTCTGATTTGGTTGAAATGTACTAGTTATAATTCAATATTTCATGCAGATCATATCTATCAGAAATTTCTTTTACTGAGTACATTCCAATGAACAGTGCTACACAGAAGCTGTCAACTATTTTAGGTAACAGAATATACACTGAAATTCTTGCTAGTTGGTCTATCAGTAATGCTTTGGCTGACAGGGCACCTTGCTTTCAAACCATCTGATGGCATTGCTCAATATGCCAGTCTCATTAAAAACAGTGGAGATAGGAATGAATTCAGTGGCTGAGGTCACTCAAGTACTCTGGCAGAGTCATTATTGAATTTCTCCTAGTGTGATTACAAAGAGTGGATGTTCAGTCCATTAATTTGCAGCATGGAAACCAAAAATCAATGGGGTGCTACTTAAAACTCCTTCTGTAATAATTACCATCATGTATGCAGGTATACACATAGAAGAGGAGTGTGTAAGCTGTAGTTTGCAGCCTGGCACAGGACATGGGTGATCTAGCTTTCTGAGCTGTATGCCAGAGAGAAGGAAGGAGAAAAGAGTAAAAATTTAATCCAAACTTGCAGTGAAATTGAGATTGCAAAGGACATTTTGCCAATTGCCTCAATGAAGCTGAGGTTTCTGCCATGAAAATTGAACTGGAACTGAAATTCCTGGCAAGCAATCAGGAATTCAGGATTGATCTCTCTCTCTCTTCAACAAGTGTTTCTGTTTGCTTTACAAAACTTACTTCCCCATAAAATTACACATTGGGAAAGCAATAACAGGAAAGTTGCTGGAGTCTTTTGTGAATGGTGGTGGGACAAACTGGGATGCATTCTTTCAGCAGACTCCTCACTCTGACCTCCCAAGGCAATAAGGACACATGACAGATGTCTCCAGGAAAACAACTGCTGAATTTCCTGGCTTAAGAAAAAATCATTGACAACTTTTCTATAACACTTCTACTCCCATTTCATTTTTCATTCTTGATTTTGAAAGTGTTACAAAACAATATGCTAACAGATCTTAATTGTCCAATATTGTCTACTGAAAGACACAGAACCCCAGGGGTCTTATTTAGCCAGGATTTAATGGACCATAACCATTTTTTTTTTAAGAACTCACAGGCACCACTGCCTTTCAAAAGAGCTGCCCACCTCTAGCTTGTTCTACTGCCAAACTGAGTGTCCTCCAAACAGTTCCTATGTCCCTCCTGACCCACCAATTAAACTAGTTCCAGGCAGAGACACAGAACTAACCAGAGGAAGGAGATGATTATTCATTATTGTTATTAAGAGAGGGAGCCTGTCACTTCCATATTGTGCAAATCATGAACATGTTGCCTCCTGGTGTAGCAGAGGAGGGACAGCAGGTGGCTGCAGACAGACAAGAGTGCATGGAAATACTGAAAAAAACCCCTAGAGAGTTGTAGGAGGAGAGCTATGTTTGTTAGCAGCCCAGCTATGGCAAACACTGTTCTGAGATGACAACTGAAGAGCAAGGTTTGCTAAGCCTGAGATGTGAGCATCTCAAAAAAGCAAACAGACCTGGACCAAAGCACTAACACCACTGGACAGATCAGGTCTGCAAATTGCTTGAGTTCAAGACCTCATGCTGGTGTGGCATTCAAACCAATATATTTGTATTTCAGACCTGGATATTATAAATGAGTTTAAAAAAAATGTCTTATGATCATCTAAGCTTTCATCCTGGTTTGAACTACAAAAGCAAGAATAAGAAGATTAATTTCATTCAACCCAGTGGAGCTAAAACAATGTAGAACTGCAGCTAATGAGACAACAGTTAGGTCTGCCAAGGGTTTATGAAGACTCAACTTCTCTATAAACCCTGTATCTATCATCTAAGTGATAACTCTCATGTGCTTATTATGTTACTGTATTTTAATTTATATATTTTAACTATTTCTAACTGGAGGTTGTGTGATAGATGCAATGGCAGAGAATAATGAAATGCATTTAAGCTCATTCTGAATTTTAAAAACAAGAAAAAAATGCAATGTGTAAAAACCATTTAGGGCTGGTGGGAGGGACAGCAACAGAAGACACATGGTGTGGTCTCTGAACAAAGAAGGCAGCAGGAGTCATGTTTAACCTCACTGCAGGTATTCAAAAAATATTACTTATTTAATCCCATCCACAGGTCAACTGGGAATAGAATTTAATGATCTGAACCAAAGTGACAGCCAGGAGTGGGGACTGGAGGGAGAGCTCTGCTATGAGCAGGGAGTAGAACCCACAGCACTAGCAACACATCATAAGATCTTTGAGTCAGCTGGTTCTATGACCTGCTGGTTTTCTAACCAACCTTGCTTCACTTGTAAGACTTACAACAAAGACTTAGCACCTATAAATTTCAATAGGCACCAACACATCAAACTAAAGCAACTCTGAGTGGCAAAGTAAACCTCAGTAAGCCAGTGCAGAAACCTGTCTAGTGTATCGTGCTTTGCCTAAGGTAAAGGTCTCAGATACTGGCACTGGGCTATCTGCTGCTGAGCTGACAGAGGCCTAAGACTGGACAAATGTTTAAAATAATCTAATTCTCCTTTTTGAGATTGTAGCCTATTTTCCAGAGGTCTCTCCTGACCAGCTTTAAGAGTCTTGAGTTCAGAGTGTTGTTATTAGGAAATTCCTCAAGCAGCAATGGTACAGAGAGCTTCTGTGTGTGAAAAAACAGATTTCAATTTGCTCTGTCAACTACTAACAAATATCTTATTCACTTTATTCTAGAAAGTTTGGCTTTTGGCACTTTTTCCTAAATTTTCTTCAGTCTTTATTGCCTGACTGATTTATTTCCTCTGCTGTGAAAGTTACAGAGGAAAGCAGAGTTGCTTGGCAGAATGATGTGGTATTGCTGAACTCAGCTGTTTATGGCTTTCAGCAGATGTTTCTGCTTCAAAGACAGTGTGAGAAAACACACACTTGCACAAATTCCTCCTCCCCAATTCTACATCTTTTGACTCTTACCTTCCACTGCCTCCAAATCACAATGAAGGCTACATTACAATAGCTCTAATACATCTGAACCATGCCAACTGTCACAGATAAGTAAAAGCTGACCTCATCTGAAATGAGAACTCATGATCTAAAGGGCAAAGAGAAAAAAACAAACCCAAAACCTAAGAGAAGTCAGGCTGTGAATGTGCTGCAGCAGAAAGAGATTTTCCCAGATAACCTCACTATGAATTACAGCTCATGAAAACGAAAAGCAACAGGGATTGCTGTGTGCAGGTGGCCAGAACACAGCAGCTCTGGGCAGGAGACATGTGGGACAGCCAGCCTGGCCTGCTCCATGCTGGGGGAGCTCTGCAAAACACATGCTCAGACCTAAGGAAAAGGCTGCAGTAGACTGCATGTTTCCTAGTCACTCTTGGAGAAATTACTACTTTGTCAGATATCAGAACATAATCTCACCCTGGACTTCAGGAGTTACAGTTATTATTGAAGCCATTTATCAGTTTGGAATGGCTAGAAAGCTGGTGTGCCATTATTCCATGATTGCACAACCTGTTCTCCCTAATAGGTGTGGGGCTCTGCTCGATTTCCATAATAATGAAACTAAACAATCCAGCCAACGTGACTGGAAAGCAGGGAAGGCAGGGAGGCAGCTTTCTCTGCAAGGCTGGGTTAGTGCACACATCAGTTAAGCCTCCAGCCTTTCGTTTTGGTAAGCATGTGAAAGGCTTTTTCCGAGCTATACAGATTTGCTGAAGAAACGAACTTGATGCTTTCTCTTGGGCAAGAAATATGTGAGGAGAGACCTTTCTCTTGGTGCTTCAGCCCTGGTGCTTCCCAGCACACACAGGAACTCCAAAGCAGACAAGAAAAGAGTAAAAATTGGAACTGCTGTAGAAATCTCATTTCATGCATTTTGTATCTATTAATGTATTTTCTTGGAGAGACAACTCATGGGAATGTCTTATTCCTTGGCTAAGACTATGTTAAGTTATCTCTAAAGACTCATGTAGTGCTTTGTGAATGGTCAGGCCTGAGTCTAAGACTGGTTCTGTTGAAATCCATTTCAGCAGTGCCCAACAACAGGCTTGCAAAAACTTCATCTTAGGTGATAATATCTTGGTTTGAATTTCAAACAGAAAAGAGAATGTTGCAAGACACCTGATAAGAAAGAAAACCCTTTCCATGTAGTACCTTCTACAGCACTTGTGCAGGCTCTGTTGGTTCTGTGACTCAGCCTTTATCTGTCAGGAAGCAGGTTATTTATGCTGATGACAAGTTAAACACCAATTTCTGCTGAAACAATTGACTGCTAATAGGGCTGTTATTTATTTGGATGATGGTAGAGCCAACACTCCAGATGTGGATCAGGACCTCACAGTGGTAGGTGTTAGATGAAAACTAGACAGACATGTGTTGTTGCTATGACAATTGCTATAGTTCTCTCAAGTTTGATCCTTCTGTGCTTGCATTATTGAAAGTATTGAAAAGAAAGGGTCCTTCAGGCTCAGTGAGAGCCCTTGTCCATGAGGGCTCCTGTGGAATTTGCTTTTCCTTAATGCAAGTGAGGGCTGCCCATTAAGTCAAAACCACTCAGGATTCATAAGGTTCAACAAGTTGCTCTGCTTCCACAAGTACCCAGTAAGACAGTAAGGTGTAAAAAACAAATGTTCCCTCTAAGAGAGTTTGCACAGACACTTGTTTGAATGCTGCAGCAGACAGAGAGAGCAAGGCAATAGCAAGGCAGCATCTGCCTCCTTCATGCAGCAACCTGCTCCTGAAAGAGACACGAGAAACATTCTTCATCCTTCCTCCCTCCCCAGCTCGGGGCTTTGATAAACACTCCTCACATTCAAAGCAGCAAAAAAAGGAGCCATATGAAAGGCTCCTTTGGGAAGCAACCTTCTAACCCTAGTCTTCTGTGCCCTAGAAAAGATTTTGTTACAAGGCTCAGCTGGCTGATCCTCCACCATATGCGCAGATGTCCAGTGTGTCTTTGGCACCTACACCACACGCTGGAGACATCTGTGCCCTGCTCTGACCTGAAGCAGGCATCCTAACAGAAAGAGAAATCTGAAATGCAAAGACAGCAGGCAGAGAAGTTACTCAGGATGAGAAAGGGTAGAGGGAAAGGATCTTTAAAGAGAAGGTAAAGGCTTAGTTATATTCCTCCTGATGCTGTTATTGAGAGCTACAGGGAAACATTCCCAAGAGTCATTTTAAGCAGACAGATGCACATCACAAGAACGACTCACCTTGGAAGCTCTGAGGGTTGCACAGTTAATTGGCAGCAGCCTAAAAGACTGCACCTAATTTGCACCAAAATAGGAATGATGCTTAAACCAAAACGCTCAAGAGACCACAATGCTTCTTCATATGTGATTCTTTCATTGCTTCTGTTTCAGGGTTTAATGGCAAAAGAAATCCACTGCTGTCATCTTCCTC
Organism: Galbula dea; assembly: GCA_013399015.1. NCBI lineage: Eukaryota > Metazoa > Chordata > Aves > Piciformes > Galbulidae > Galbula > Galbula dea. Next base: position 3,163,307 of record VWZX01009108.1, on the reverse strand, counting down.
TCAAAGTCATCTCCACAGTTTGTACAAATCAGTTGTTGCAGACACAGATGTGGCCTCCTGAGGATGTAAACAACTTCCCTAGCATCCACTACTACAGCAGTGGCATGTGCCACCTCAGCTCTGATCCTGCCTCAACTATCGGTCAGAAGGATAAACAGCTGTCATGAAAAAACCCTGACTCCTGAACACCAAACCTCCACTTCCTTGTGCAAATGGTGTCCTCTGCTCAGACTGCAAGGTTTTAAGGTCAGGAGGCATCACTGCCATTCTGCTGAGCTCTGCAAACCACTCTGACCCAAAACTGTGCCAGAGGAAGATGACCCCGATTCTAAAATAATTAATGACATCTACCCCAGCTGGAATGTGTGAATCCTCTTCTCTGTGTCCACACACTGACTGATTTCAGATCCACCCCCACACACACTGTCTGACTTACAGCTTTCCCAGTTTGACACACTGTATGTATAGACTTTACTTTGATTTCTAAGTCACAAGAGAATTCACTTCACTGACATGCCTTGGCAGCATATGGTGCTGCCAGACAGAGGAGGGACCTGCACAGAATTCTAACAGCTTTGTTACTCTCCTCCCTGCCCCAATGACATGAAACACAACCTGCTAACATCATTAGCTGTTTCCATGTGAATGCAATGAGAGCCAGACAGTGTTAAAAATCCCCACAACAAACCCAACCAACGCCCCCAAAAATTCCTGCACATGTGGTGAGGGGGAAGAAGCGATTGTGACACAGGCTGAAACATAAACAGAACATCTGGAAGCACTCTTCCCAAGCCTGCCTCTTTATCAGACAGATGGCTGGAGAGCTGTAAGCCCATGGGCCTCTCAAAAGGTTCAAGGCCAAGAGGATAAAGTGCTACATCACAGCAGTTTTCCATTATGTCAGGTTTTCTAAATGTCTCTTCGTTCTCCCACACTCAGTTTCTCTGCTTGACTGACAGAAATCAAAAGTACTGGCTGACTCCATTCCTCCAAAACCAACAGTACAGAAGAAATGGGCAGAAACATCAGCCCAAGAACTGACTGAAAGCAGCTTGTTCCAGCCCACTTCCAGGGTTGAAGGAGCAAGTTAGGCCTAGGTTAGCCCCAGTCACCGTTTCTTTGTTCTTTGTTTCTGTTTCTTTGCTTTTGACATCACAGTTATAGGATGCTCTGGTCTAGCAGAGAAGCCAGCTTAAGAAATTCCCCTGGCTCTCCTTAGTCATAGCTTGAATCTGTCCTTCTCATCCCCACAGCTGGCAGCAGGCCAGCTGGTGCAGGTAAACTATTAAGAAACCCCAAACCAAACAACCTAACCCATAAAAATGACTCAGGTTAAAAATAACTGTCTTAGAACAGCTCTGTCTTAGAACAGCTCTTATACCTTGTGGTGGCAATCCAGAGTAAACTACCCAGAAAATACAAGTCCTGTCACTGAAGGTGCCATCAGGGTAGAGGTGGCATATCCTAAATCAACCACACAAGCTTTAGGCTAGAACCAAACAGAGGCAATACTAAGATATGGAAATGGTTATAATAGCACCCAAAAATCTCTCTTCACCTACCCTGAGGACACATGTCAAAGCTTTCCTCCAGAATTGAGAAACAAGGGAAAGTAAGTGACCAAGCTGTAGTCTAAGACATGTTTTCACTAATCAACACTGTTGTTACCCTCATCAATAGCTAGCTGAATCTCAGCACATATTACATTCTGAGGCACACAAACACTGCTGATTTCAAGCTGTTTTCATCTACTTGCTAGAGTGGTGAAGTCTTTCTGAATAAATCCAAGTTAAGAAGCTATGGCTCTTGGCTTTAGCAGCACAAATTGAAAGAGAACAACTATCACTTTTAAAAATGTGACCCATTTACACTCTCAAAATGTAATGGTAAACAATGATTGACCTGATGGATCTCAAATATGTCCCTTGGTTTTATTATTTATACAATGTGGAATGTATATTATTAGCTCTTAAGTGAGTGGTGTTGCATTCAGATGCAAACTGCTTCTTTCAAGTGCTTACAGTATCATTATATCCACACACTAATGTTAGTAGAACTAAGCAAGAAAAGAAAGGCAAAACAGCAACAAAACTGAGCAGTTGTATTGAACAGGAGCATTTGTTTCCAGGGATACCAAGGGGAAAGAGTGCACTGGTTCTCCTTGCTGTGTTAGGGAGATTCCTGAGTGGACAGGAGCACACAGAGGAAGGCCAGAATTTCCTGTCCATGTGCTCAATAACTCAACACATCCCTGTTCCCATCATGGCCAGAATTAATCCTGGATGTAGTTTTGTCTGGCCATGACAAAAGAGTTTATAGGAGACAGAACTCCAATGCAGCGAGAATCCATTACCAAGTTTTAAGCAATATTCTGACTGACTTCACAACCAACTGGGGACATGAGACAGTGGAAAACACCTCTCTCTTCTTAAATTAACCAATATATTTATGAGTTGGCTGAGTTTGCCACAAGAGAGGATTACCCTGTGCTGATGCTGGAACTCCAGAACTGTAGCTGACCTTGCTACAGAACTGCACATCACCCATATGAACTGCACTGCTGAAGCAGCTGGTGGCAGCACCAAAGGATCCCATTAGGGACTTGCAATTCTCAACCAAATTAAATTAGCTTAATAGAATATATGTGCTCAGTACAGAGGGCTCCAAGTGACACTCAGGAACTGCAATGCCCACTACATTGCATACTTTTCCACTGGGATCTCAGTACACACATGTCCAGGATTCCCTACCCAGCTCTTCCAGGTACACAAACATTTCATTCCAGCCTAGGTTCAGCATACTTGCAGGAGACAGCAACTATTTACATACACAAATGAAAGCAGCATTAATTAAAACTTTAACTTTTATTTGCATAATTAGTGCTAAAAATATTTTTATGGGTTAATTAGACTTTATGCAAAATGGACTGAGAAGATACAATTTGGGTTTGACAACCTATTATAGCTCTGCAGTTGCAAATAAACTTGGAGCTCCATGCTGTTCCAGAGCCATCTCCTGCCTTTCAAACTGCTCTGGTTTTTTACTTCTGGCAAGCTCCAATGATGTGTTTTACCTTGCCCTTTACCACTCTCCCACTCAAACTCTCCACTGCAAATCTCACTAGCTGCAATGATATCAAGTGTAAATACACTAAATCAGTGAGTTGCTCATGACAAGAGATTTCCCCACTTTCCAGAAGTCTCTACTATTTCCAGGCACTCTGACTGGGCACAGAACACAAACCTTAAAACCTGCTCAGGTTCTCTGTGCCTGAAGATAGTACAAACCAGCTGCATGGGAAAGCAAGAACCAACCCAGCATCTACCAAAGATTTCATGATGCTCTCTGATGAGCTCAGGTTTGAGGCTAATAAGCACAGTCCTAGGGAAGCATTGCTCACATCTGTACAATGAAAATGGACTAATGTACAGCAGGGTGGTGAGAAGTCCTGAAGATGCAAGAGCAAAACAATTTTCACTGAAAACTGCAATATAAGACTTTACTATGTGCTGCAGAAACAATCATACTGAAGAAGCACTGCTTTTATGTCTGCAGAACAACCAGACCAAGTCTCAGTAACAACATGTTAAACTGGCAGGCCAGCTCCTACCAGTGCTCCCTGGAGTGCACTGCTTGGCCTCTGACAGTTACCAGTGAGTGGGTAAGCAAAGGAAGCTCCAGTTCTGGAAGAAGGAACAGTTTGCAAAGGGGATTTTTACTATATTACATACAAGACACTAAATACCAATGGCTTGAAAGTTGCAGAGGTTCAGTTTGGAAGAATTTATTGCTTGCTTGATGAACCAACCACAAGAGGCTGTGTTATTCAGATTATGTTGTTCAGAGAAACAAGGTCAAAACTATCAAGCCAAAAAATTATGTTCAGCAGAAACCTTTAAAATTAAGGATATTCATATTCATGCCAAAATGACACCCTCCCTGCCCCCATCCCAAAGTAGGCCTATTCTCTTCATTTTTTAATTTAAACTGATGAATTTTATTACCTGGAAACAGAGATGCCCTATTATAGATCAGCAGATGGTACCACAGTTAACATAAGTGCCTCCAGATTTCCAGGCTACAGGTTTAATAGCTATGAGTAGTGGTAATATGAGCCCTAAGTCTGTCAACCAATGAGTGATATCATAGATATAAATGAGTTTAATGTGCCAAGAAGATGAGGTTTCATACCTGTTCCTTGAACTTGGTGCAATCCTCTGACAAATAACTGTTGTGGTTGAATGCTTTCCACCATTGCCCACCTCTTGCTTCACGTCCCACTGCCGAGGGTCGCTTGCCTTGGCACCCAGAATGTTTACACCTTTCTTCACCTTTGCCCTGTTGGAAACAGCAATGGTAAAAAGTTTACAAGAGAGTCATAGAGGACTAGGGTCTTCTGAGTGTAGCTCAGGCATGGAAATCTCAATATATCACCATTAAGCTAATGATGAGAGATGTTTCTAATCCATCAGTAAATAAGAGAGTGGTATCGTGACTGCAGATCTAAGGCAACAGATCACTTATCTTTGACAGAACCAGCTGTGTGCCTTTGTTCTGCCAACAGCACTCTGGAGTTACAGGTAAGAATAATGAAGTGTAGGAAAACCTGCACTCAGGGTTCTTCTCTTGATTCTGGCAATAATTTCTCCCCAAGAGACATTTATCCCAACACAGAAGACCTAGGAAGGTTCTGTTCATCAAGACAAACTTGTGCTTCATTATTTCACAGAGGAATACTTCACTGGAGTTTTTAAAATAACTCCTATTTCATATGATATTCTTCTAGCTGTCAGTGGACAGGTGGTTGCTTTTCTGCCTGACAATTCCCTTTGTGACAGATTCCCAAGGAAACTTCTGTTTGAAATTCCCAGCCTGGGTAGAATACAGCTGTTGGTAAAGACAAGACATTGCAACTCAGAGATGTTCTTATGGGATGTAAATTCCTGCCACTGTTACTTAGGTCCTCTGGAAAAGTTAACTGTGTTTAGTGATGTTAATAACACCAGCAATAACTGTATGGAAGGTTAATTAAAGAGCACTTGCTTAATTAAGAAGCTTTATAATTTGTATAAAGACCTCCCAGCCAAGATGTTATTTGGGTGCAGAAGGTTCAACTGCTGATCTTCAGTTCTAATATAAAGCATCAGGAATGAGAACCAGAGACATTTATGTAGCTTTTCTCTTCAAAAGACACTGAGGGATATACTTTTACCAGCCCACCAGCCTCACACAGTATGATGAGTATGTGGGGAGCAGGATGGTAGTTAGAAGTACTGTGGCTCTATGAACAGCTTGGTCTCAACATCAGATGGAGAAGGCAAAAAGCTGCTCAACTTCACACCATCAGAGTATGGTCATCATGGAAATAGCTTCACCACAGCCAAGAGGCTAAAGCATGGTGAAAAATCAAATTTTTCTCAAATGTTTATGCAACACAAAATGCTTGTTACTGAGCAGAAATCATCCTCAAACAAGAAGCTGCCCTCTTCTTGAGGTTGAAGGCTCAGCACCTAAGTTCTTTGGAAAAACTGGTCTCTTTCTCTCTTTACACACCAAGACACTTCCAAAATGCAGTCATGAATGACTGAGTGTATTTGTCTTCTTGTTGCAGTTTTCCAACGAGACAAAACACAATTAAAGGCACTGAAAAAGAAAACATTGTTTCTTCTCAGCATAAAAGCCCAAGTCCTTACCTGTCACATTTGTAACATGAAACACCAGAGAGCTTCACGGATTGCTCTCTTGCTCCAGAAAAACTAGCACAAAGCTGATGCATCTCTAATGCTTTCAGCTGAACTACTCAGAAATGAAACCATTTCATTCAAGGGAGACTCAAATGTGTTACTGAAGGTTCCTTAAAGCTAAGTCACATTATGTTTTCCAGTATGTTACAATTCAAATAAATAAACAATAAATAAACATTTCATTCACAAGAAAACACTAGCATCAGTCTTGAACTCAGAATAAACTCATCAGTAAGGTGCTGGTAGTATGTATTTTAGGAGATGGTTGTATTTAGGATACTGTTATTTAGCAACTGAAAAGAAGTAAAAAGTGATCATTTAGATACTTTGGTCAGCTGTTCCTTGAGATGGGCTCTGCAATGGCAGAACATCAGCCAAAAATCAGGTTTCTCATGCTTGGATTTTCAGCAGAATTACAATTTTGTCAGCAGCTGCAAATTGCTCTTTCCACCATGGAGCTTGACACAGTCAATACCTGGGCTCCTGTTAATTAGGACAGGCATTTTGTATGGCCAAGGTTAGTGGTAAAATACACTGCCAGGGGATGAAAGACCATGGCTACAATGCCATTTTATTAATTAACTACAGAATGGGGCATTAAGTTGAGTGGTTTTCACATATGCCATTATATAAAGCCCATTAAAAAAAAAAATCCATCCCAGGGTAAAAGTAGGTTATGTTTAGTGAGAAAAATCAATGTTGTGATTGCACTTAGCACTGGAATTAGGGTATGAACACCCAGAAGATTGACCTTCCTAAATAAATATGCAGAAGCACAATTTGCAACTCTCCCTCTAAAGAGGACATTGAGTTTTACATAACAAGGTCAATGGATGAATCAGAACTGAGCCCCATCCATTTTTAAATGCAGTCTGCATGCATAGGCTACAAAGTTTTCACTTAAATTTTTATTTACTTAGTGTTTGAGTGCTAGAAAGCAAAAGTATATTTAATTCCCTACCCAAGACTCATTGACCTTGGTGCATGCTTGTGATTAAATATTAATTTTTAAATCAATAGTGCCAACTTTGTACATAAAAATGTCTAAGTTATACTACCTCAACCAACCCTGAGACTCAGGACCTGGAGGCCAAATGGCTTGAGAGACTCCTGTATTTACCCACCTGATCTATGCAATAGCTCTAGATTTACTGCAATATCTATACATATACCACATTTACTCAAGGGAGGCAGGTACTGTGACAATAAATGGAGATGACAAACAGCTGAAGTACTCCAGGTTTCCTTAGTGCATGGTTCTCTAACTGGAAAATTCTCCTCTTTGCCATGTCTGCTTATTTGATAGGTTGATGGTTGGACTTGATGATCCTGCAGGTCTCTTCCAACCTTAATGATTCTGGGATTTATGAGTAGATGGCTGTTCTCACACAGAGGCTTTTCTGTATAGCTCTCCAACCTGAAAGTATCCACCAGCCATAACTTGTCAGCTTAGACTTCTGCCCAACATGAAGTCAAAATCTTCCTCTCCAGCATTATTCTAGACAATGACTGTATTTTCTGTGGGTGTCACTACATTGCATCTGTCACTCCAGCTCCTTGCTCTCCATGGTAGCAGTACCCAAGGCCCCAAGTCTTCTGCCCAGTAACAAAAATCCCCCTTTCTTTTCTCTGGCTCTAAACATAGACCCTGCCAAGCCAGTCACCTATATATGCACAAAATCTAGGGAGAGCAGTTCATTTATTTGAGTTTGCTTGTCCATGTGCTGAAAGTTAAGCAGAGTTTTTGATCTTTTGACAAAAGCAGACCTTGCAATGGAAGGATGAAAGAAAGACCAGCATTAAGAATTGCACAGATACCAGAGGTCAACTTCAATCCCCCACTGGATGGAGGAATTCATCTGAATGGGGGTTTGAAGCTTTATGAACACATGGCAGCCAGAACAGTGAAAGGTTTTTCTTGCTTGAACTTCTAAAGTTATTAATTCACAGCACAAGAAATCTTTGCCTCAGCTTTGTCTCAAAATAACTCTCTTAAGTCTCTCAAATGAAGAACTAAAACATTTTGCTGGCATGCAGAGGAAGCAGCATCTGAAAGACATGACAGAAAAAGTCTCCAGCAGTTTACCTAAAAATCATTACTTAATTTTTGTCAAGATCAAGTAAAAATATTTACTTACACTATCTCATAGCAAATGCATTTGTGTAAATGTGCAATTTCCAAGCAAATATTTAACTTCCAAATTGAAGCTCTAACTTGCATGCAGAGATTTCCATTTAGTGCCTTCTCTTCCTAACATGTCAAACTTAGAAATTATGTTTCTAATTAATAGATTGCATCCTGATCAACTACAGAGGAAAATCTAACTGTTCCATTTCAGTATCCTCAAATGACAGGAAATCTCAGCACTGTTTAGACACAATGCTATATAGCTGATACAGACAATAACTGAAGGGCAACTGAATCAGCAACAGCCAGAGCTGAAGATGTAACTTTTGACTTTAGGAGCTCAAATTACAGTCTCCTATTTAAATTCAAATTTTAACCTTTCATAGCTGTTATGGCCATGGAAGGGTTCTGCCACCTGCAGCAGTGTTATAGAGAGGGTGGACTCCTCACAGTTCACACTCTGTATGATTTTGCTGACATATGCTAGCTAACCCTAGAGAGCATCACATCTCTTCTGCCAGAGAAAGTCATCCTCAAAGCACAGATCCAGGCAGAGCTGCACTGCCTGGGTGTGCTGTGATACAGATAAATAATCTACCAGCAAAGGAAGAGCCTGAAGTTACAGTTAGGCCAACACCACATGAAGCTGATGAGGAGCCCCTGGCTGTACAGGTCCCTAATTCCCTTCAGGCTGGCACTAACACCTGGCTGACTCACTGGTAAGCTAAATTGGCAATTAATCAGTGGATGAGGTAGCTTCCTGGGTGGCTCACAGGAAGCTCAGATAAGCAGCAATGTCAGTGCGAAGCAAGTGCAGAAGCAAGAGGTGCAGGGCAATACCCTCAGCAGCAGCAGGTACTGCTTACATGGGGTTAGCACTATTGCCAAACTGTGATGCAGCAGAAAGCTTACACAGCTCTTTGGGTGGATATGGCTGCACTGAAGAATAAAAAGCTAAATCAATCTGAAATTCCTATAATCAATGTGTTTCACAGTATATGGAACAGTTTTCCAGACACTAAACCTTTTGGTTCCTGTTTGTCTGTCTTCAGAGAGTTATACTTAGCTCTTCATCTCCTGTGCTCCTCAGAAATGCCATGCTATTTTTGGCATGCTTTAGTTGATCTGAGAGCAGTCTGGTTTGGGATCAGTGACCACTGGTTTGTACAGGCAGTCTCTTCAGCTCACATCTGTTGTCCAAGCTGCTGTGCCTGAAGACTTTCTTTTAGGAAGTATTTGAAGCATAAATATGAGAGATAGATGCAGGCTCAATCTAACCAGGGGGATTGGTTCATCTACAAGGCAGCCCCTGGGTCACAGGGGCAGAGTGTGGGCATGCCATACCTCACCATGCTGGCCAAGGGAGAGAGGATGCTCCTGCCAAATCCTCTGCCTTTCCACACCTAAATAAATCCTTGTCTGTTTATATTTGTCAAGCTGGTGTTTCAGCTTAACAAATAGTGACCCCTTTTGGTCAGTCTTCTCTGGAGCCTCAAAGATTCTTGCAACACTCTGCTGATCCTCCTTTTGTTGCCCAGACTAGTGAGAGCCCTTGACATTAGTGACTGTAAAGGTCACACTGTAAGAAATTATTTCACAGTATCTCCCAAACCCCTGGTGGCCTGTTTCTGGGCTGCACTTTACAGTAAGTCTCCAACCTTCCTAAGTTCTGCCAAAAAAATTTCAGCTTCTTCCTGCCATGATTTAAGTTCACTCCTTTCCTTCTTTGTTCCTAGAGTAAATCAGGAGATTAAAGCCAGCTGCAGGAACCCATAAAACCCAGGCAGGAGACTAACCACTGCAATTAAACAAGATTTGTTTTATCAAGTAAATCTTTTTCCTTTCATCTTCCTATGTGAAATGGGTTGCTAGATCTCATGGCAGCTCTGAATGAACAGGACAGACATCTGCCTGGCAGAACAGAATTCATTAAAAGCCTCATTGCTGGCCTTAGTTGAGAAGCCAAAAGCAGAACAGAAGAATATGACCTGGTTAGGCATGTCAGCCTTTCAAACATGCTCCTTTAATCTGCAAATACAGAGGCAGAGTAAGTGTGACTCAGTGGCTATAGCTCTGCTTGGGGAATGTGGGGGATCAGGTATCAGCTCCAGGCTTCCTGCATGACTCTTCACAAGCCACAGGAGCCCTCTTTGCCTCCATCCTTCCTGAGCAAGGAGATTTCCACCTGTGTTTCATGTGGCCACCTCTTTGCTATAGAGGTTTTCTTTTACAAGGTAAACAGCAAAGGAAGCCTCATCTCAACTGGGAAATTCAGGGACCAAATTTCTTTGGTAACAGATTACTGCTAATAGTAGAATTTGAGATTTGGTTCCCAGTAAGAAGGCTAGTCTGAAGGGCCATCCTTGCAAGAGTTTTGTTGTAAATCCAGAAAACAAAGAAAACAAGGGCTAATTATTGGTAAAAGCAAAGATCTTGCTTCTCAGAGTATCCTTCTCCTTCAGGCATGTTCTTTATTATAGAGCATTCAGAGAAGACCTTCAGGAAACAGCTTTTGTTAAAAAGGGTAAACACTCTTTAAAATGTCAAAACAGCTAATCTCCAGGTATTTAGTCCTTGCTCTTTACTCCTTCCCCTTTTCCTTATACTTAGAATACTGCTCTATGTAAAACCACTTCCATAAAAAGCTGTATCAAATCAAAGGAAAAAGAAAGAACAAAGCAGCAAACTTTACCTTGAAAATGCAGTAATCAAACCCTTAAGAATCTCCAAAGCAGAATGCTTAAGCTTCTTGAATATAGGTGTAATTCTGTGAGCAGCTGAGACAAGTTTCAGTATTTCTGAAACCTCTTCTGTCACCTGAATAGGGCTAAATTCAACTTCCCCAAAACTGCATGTTTTGGTGAGTTCATTGTCCATCAGAAAATGTATAAATTCCTTCCACTGCCAGTGAGGAATCCTGGGATCCAAAACTGCTCTGGGGCAGTTCTTTTGTAGTGTTTCTTGCATAACTCAAGTTCCCTGAGACACTAGGAAAATCAGCTGTGTTATTTCAATGGCAATAGGTGCTTCATATCCCTTAGGAAGCTTTGAAGTGCTCAGCTGCAAGGCATAAAGCAGATGCTCTCAGCTCTATTTTTTTCCCCCACCAAAGAAGAGAAATTCAATGTGATTTAGGACGGTGCAGCCACAGAGTTCTTTGGTTTGGGCTGTTTTCTGTGGTTAATGTTGTTAGCATTACTAGTCCTCTTGAGGTGGCTGGTATCCCACCCACTACTCATTTGAAAAACAAAGGAAAAAGAGGTGCTTTCTGTGCAGCCTGGATACCACTACTTTAGCCACAGAGATAGTCATTTAACCTCCTAACAGATCTCATAACAAAACTGCTTTCTCCAGCACTGAATGTTAATGGCACTAGTTAGGGAATGACAGGAGGAAAAAAGAAAAGATAAAAAATGTATTAATAAAAACAGGAGGAAATTACACAACCCAGAGAATTTGGACTTGTCTTCCAAGCTGAGAGGAAATCCAATCTGAATTTACAACCTGTGAACATTCTGCTTCTAGCAAAGATAAACACTGTAAACTCCTGATGTTCAAAAGAAGCTGTCATCGAGCTGCTACTGCATTTAACTCCATCTCATCTGGCTTTCAGAGAAAGTTACATATCAGCCCAGATGTTACTGAGGGCTTCCCAAATCCATTGGTCACCTTGAGTATTTAAACCTGAAAGATGTTAACAGGAGCTCAAAACACAAGGCAACTCTTGCAATGGCTACCACAAGCTCTAGTTGTGCTCTGCCTTGGCTAATTTGAGTTGTTAATTTGCCACTTAAGTGACCCAACAGTGTTATCCAATTCTCAAAGCAGTAACAAGATAGGAAAGAAAATGGTCCAAGGTAGAAGAAAGCACAATAATGCACCAACAACTGCAGTTCAGAATACAGCTTCCTTTTCTTAACTTCCCAATCCATAGCTTCAAAAGTTTCTTTGGACATAGCAGTTGCCACCAACTCCCACAATTTCATGTGAAGCCTCAGTTCCCAGAGTCACTTGGAAGGAATCCTCACAGCTATTAAGGAACAGGGAAGAGGGAAAGCTGAAAGCAGAACTGTAAGATTTTTCAACAACAAGAACCTTCTATTTGTTCTTTTTGTAATCCTTAATACTTCTGTAACACATGAGAATGGCATCCCAAAACCCAAAAATCCACTCCCATGAGGAGGGATGAAGATAAGCACTGTCCAAGCAGGGTGCAGAAAGATCTCCTTTGTATTTACAATACAAATATTAATCAGCAGATGGGAACTTCTCATTTGGGAGCACAAAAGCCCAGGGAACAAGACTAGTGTCTTCAACTCCCTTTTCATTGCCCCTTACCTCTTACTCATGGAATCAGCAAAAAGTCTGGGCTCCCAAGAAATGCAAGGAAAGCTCTTAGTAAGAAGACTCAAGTTCCACAGTGTCTGAGAGGTGTTTGCAGCAGTGCTTTAGAACTGCTGTACTCCTCATACTAAGCATTTTAGATGGGTGACCTCACTGACTAAGAGACAGTCTGGTTTGCAGTTTGCTTACAATTTATTCACTCTTTTAATTTCCTTAAAGAGTAAATGAGTAGAAAGAGGCTTTTATAGTCTGAAACTCAAAGTGACCAATGGGTGCAAGTCAGAGATCCATCTCATGGACTCTGCAAGAAACTGAGAGAAGCTGATGCATAATCACATCAGGGTAAAGCCCCTGAAAAGTCTTTGCTATGGAATCAGTTTTTGAGTAACTACTCATCTATGAACTTCTTAAGCAGGAAACATTGGACACCATGCTGTCTGCTCTGCTGTCTGTTGAAAAGAGAGTTGGAATAAGCATCTGTCTCACACCAACACATGCTTGCAGAGACAGGCAGAAGAGAGAGACAGAGATGGGTGTTGAGTAAACAAAAAACCTGCTGGGGTGAATCCAGAGGGCAGATTTAGCTGCACATGCTAAACACAAGCTCATTGCCTCCACAGATCTGTTTTACTGGAGCAGAGACACTTTCCAGCTAAGTAAATGCTTGGAGATTATATTCCCTACTACATGCAGTTTCTATTATTACAAAAAGAAATCTCTAAGCTGCATATTTGTGACATTCCCCCAGCTGGCAGAGCAATAGCAGTGCTGAGGAAAATGCTTACTGTTTGCTGTGGTTATTAGGATTATTACTTAGACCCCAAGTGACTTCTTGGAGTAATCTTCCCATGCAGTCCCTTTGTGTTTTTAATCCCATCTGCAGCCCCCCTTCAGCAGCTCTTATGAATACAATTCTGCTACCAGCCAGGTAGCTATGAGGGTTGTGTTTCCTTTTCCTTTAGAGAAATATAATGTTGCTGAGATCCACTGTTAGAAAGAGGAAGGGGTAATTGTCCTTAAAGCATCCAGAAGAGGGGAACCTTCAGTCAAGTAATTGTTTCCAGTGTTCTGTACTACAGTAGGTATTTTTATAAGCCACAAAAGAAATGACTAACTAGCAGGTGGTTCCTCCCCAAGATGCAGCACTGTCTCTTTTGTACTCCAATTAGTCTAACTTAAGTTGACTAAAGGATGGAGCATTTTACCATTGCCATGGAGAGAACTCCTCCAGATAGCCTGATGTTTGCTGACTCTGCAGGTGCTATGCTAACATGTGCTTCCATCCACTGAGTCCTGCCTCCTCTCTAGCTCTCTTTAAAGTACCAAGCAGCACCAAAGATGGCAACCTTTTGGCATAGATGAATGCCAAATCTGCAATCAACAAAGCAGAAAGACTGCTAAGAAAGATAACCAGAGAATAAAACAAGAAATGTGGCAAAATGTTTCCTTTATATCCCTCATACTATGACTGCAATGCTTGGTAGCAGTTCTTGCTTTGGTCATCACAACCCTCAGGCTTGCATCCAGATACTTTAAGGGACAGTAGCACTGCTGCTCTTCTTGATTTTGTTTCAGCACAAGTGTCACAATCCTGTTGGATCCCTTCCAGCTCAGCCAATACTGTGATACTATGATAATCTACATGCTAGAGTGTGACAGAATTGCTACAAAGATGGTCTAGGGTGATACAGCAGATAAATGCTACCTTTTATGTTTGACTGAGTCTTAATCTAGTAAACACTGGCAGTGCTCTGTACTATAGCCTTCAAATTGGGGTCTTTCATGCTTTAAGTTTACCCAGCAATAGCACAAATCCTTGTGCCCTGAAGCAGTTGCTGGTGGTTTGTGTATTTAGGTACAGATCTGAAGCTCCTGAGACTTCAGGAAGTCAGGAAAAATACTTCTGTTGACCCCAAAGGCCTTGGATCAGACACATCAAGCAGACATGGGTTTCCATGGGGTCACCCCCTGGTCTGCCAGAGGCAGTGGACACTGTCAGCAGGCCAGGCACAGGATAGAGGCTCATGTGGCTCAGGAGTGAGAAAGGAACTCTAATAAATTATGGATGGATGTGGCTCAGGGAATTCAAGTAATGTAAAAAACTCCTCTCATCCTCCTGCAGTTTTTTTTGGTCATTTCAACAAATATTTCTCTTTTTTTCTCCAGAAGTGGCTGAGTAGGGAGACAGAAAACATTTTCTAATCATTAAGAAACACTTCAAAATCTGATGGGCTTTACCTTCTGTGTGTGTATCTTCACTTGTCCACAGACACACAGAGCATATCACACACAAACATTTCACTTCTTTCTCTTCACTTTGTCTTTTTACATGTCCATCTGTCCACATTTGCTTCCCCTTAGCTTTGGATATGTCTGCATCTCCTTTTGTAACACTTCTTTTTCTCTTTTCTCACATTTTTTTCCACCTCTCTCTTTCTTTTAGAAATTTAACTAAACTAGCTGAGTCTCCATGGAGTTACAGTTCCAATTCCAACCCATCCACCCCTGCTCTCCTTTAGCTGCTCTCTGGATCCACATCTAGCTCCTCAGCTTCTTATTTGTCTGCCTTGTGCCACATTACAGTGCAAAGGCATTCATTTTATTTTATTTTGTTCTCCAAAACAAAGCCACTAATACCAAAGAGTTGTTTTCAACAAGCATGGACCTGTGGCCAATTCACCAGGGCTGCCAGATGATAAAAACACAGGCAGTGTAGGGTCTTCTTCAGACTGGGAAGTTCTCATGTCAAAAAGCATTTGTCTCAACTCTTACATAATTCCTTAGTGGAGAAACTGTCTCCACCTCCTGACTACAGCTGCTGCACCTCCTAACCAGTCACCTGCTCCTCTCTGGGACACACTGTTTCTGGCTTTAGGAGACACTGGCAGAAAGCTGACTTTCTCCTGGAACAAGGGGAGCCCCCTGAAGTCTTTCCACCTTGGGTAAGTGGTGTCCAATTCCTGTCACAGAAAACCAGGAATAGATATCCACCATAAAAGAAATGAGCCTGTCCAGCTGTAGGACTCTTACATCAAAGGGTTAGGCACAAGAGCTCAGACAGCAGTTCACTTGGAAGTTGCTTTCCCTTTTGTGTGTTTGGTTTGTCCTACTCCAGGCTCAAGTATCTAATTAGAACAGCAATTGCTGCTGCAGCTCAGCTCAACCAACCCTGCCCTGTCTTCTCGCAGAGGGCAGTCAGAGCCATCTTTAATACTAATTACAGACCACCAAAGAAAGAGCTTTTCCTGTAGAAACACACCAGCAAGAAGGGAATAAAAACTGCAACCCAAACAGAAGCAAGACTTGACACTTTTAAAAAGCCACTTTTTGCCATTTCCAAGAGGCTGACAAGTTTTTGCATGGGGATGTGGTTGCCTTAGGAATGAGTAGGCAGCTGCCTGTGCATTGGAACCCCAAGCCTTCTCTTTATTGCTGGGCAGTTACAGGACCAGATTTTATACCTTTCATTTGCCAGGTCCATTTAGGTTATCCATATTATCTCAACAACCAGGGCTGGACATGCCCAAAGGCAAGAGCTCCCTGGGGCTACCATCAGCCATTTCAGCAGGACCTTTTCAAGACCCTCCCTTTTCTTTGTTTTTCCTGTAGCCTGAGGACAACTGTGGATTCTTGAGGCCATAATGAACAAAGTGAAGTCTTGAGAGGTCAACAAACTGCTGAGCTCCTTTGACATATTGCAGGAATCAGCAGGAAGATTCTGGGATGTATCAAAAGAAAAGCAGCTGTCGGTGAAAGCCAGGGGCAACAGCTTGTTCCTGGATGCAGACATTAAGGTCATGATACACTTAAAACAAGGAAAACCACTCACAAGAGAAAACAGATCAATACATTTGTAACTCTGACTGTGTCTCTTCCTTCTCTTTGTGAGGATTACACATCAGCATAAGTCACAGTCTCTTTATGATGTCCTGGGGAGTCTTTTTATTTTTTCTGCCCTCAATGACTCTCCCCCAAAAGTCATTTCAATTCATCCAACTGCAGCCAGCTCCTAACTGCAGGGATGAAAATCATTTTGTTTCAGCTTGATGCAGCAGAAACACAGTAGACCTAAATAGCATATGACAGGGCACAACACAAGCACCTGATTTAGGGTTGCACAGGCTTAAGCAGCAACAAAGGATTTGCTGAAATCTGAAAATGCTGAAGCAGCTACTCTCAACACTGCCTGTATTACAGTAGGAACACTCAGGATGAATTGTTGGGTAAAGTAGTAGCACAGGCCAGGGTAGGTGAACACACATGGAGCATCCCCTGCAATCAGACTTGAAGTGCTGCTACAGAACCTCAGTCTTGCCCTCAACTTCTCCAACCTCCTATGCAATTTCTGTTCATAGTTAAAACCATCTCTAGAGAGAAGAGTCTCTAGGCTGTGGGCATCAGTTTGGAAATGTCTGGAGTACTTTATAGAGGTTTAACCAGCAAACACTGAACAAAAAGGAGATTACTCTCTGTCATTATACATCCTCCTGCCATTCCCTTCTAACCTGGGGACACCTAATTCATAATTTTCAGATGCTCAGCACTAGCAAAGTTACTGCAGATTCTTTCTTTGGCTGAAGACAAGCAGTGTGGGCTTGCAGTGATCCTAAGCTCCATTTCTATGCTATTCTGCAGAGTACTTCTGGAAATGGGTGAGAAAAACTTGCTCCACTGGGCTCTGCTTGTTACAGTACCAAGCAGCCTGTCAGTATGAGGGATGTTTTAGCACTGGCCTCTACCTACCAGAAAGCCAAGAAGGTTGTTCAGCAGCCAGGGAGGGGCACATTACATACTCCAGTCTGCTTGATGCCTGAGCAAACCTTCACCTGTCTCCTAAGCCATCAACACTTCCTTATTTGAAAAGCCTTAGAGAAAGCCACTAAGAGTTATGGGGTACACAACAATGAAGGATCTAGAGAGATGACAAGTATGAAGAGAGGCATATGAATAACCTACAGAAGAGACCATTACTCTATGTACTGAGGGAAAGGGTTTCTGCTCCTTACAAAAGGAAGGATTTATCTGTCCCTGATCAGAGGTGACAAAGCTAGAATGTTAATGCTAGAAAAACACAGAGAGGGCAGGAAGAAGGCTGCCAGCAGTTTCCCTGTGATTCCATCAGCTGATTGTGCAATTATACATTTATTTTTTTTGTGAGCAGCAGACACTCTCACACTTGGAGTATCTCAGGGGAAAGACAAATTCCTGAGTCTCACAGATCTTTCTGCAAACTTTCACACAGTTCAGGCAAGCAAGGCATGGATGTTCTCAATCTCCTGGCCTTTAGGACTGCTGCAGCTCATGCTACTGACTTTCAAGGGGACAAGGCTGGTCATCAGGTACTAAGTCTTCTCTTGGTGACAGAAGTTTCATGCAGACACAACTCAGGGCCAGCTCTGATTCTGCCTTGCTGTGGATGAGAAGCAGGTCAGGCTTTTAGCACCTAAGCTCCCTTAAAATTTAGTACTTTCTCTCCATCTATCACTACACCTTCTGCTCTTCTGCTCCAGTCTCTGTGTCCCTTCAAACTTGCAGCTGGGGACATTTACTAGCTCTCAGCAACATCTACTCTATCAGAAAACACCAAAGAAATGCAATTATACTTCTGCACTAAAGCTAGCTCATATGCACCCACCATGTGCTCTGCTTTAACACTCACAGTGCTGAGCATCATGTAAATGCAACCATGACAGTGTGAGCACACTTCCAGCAAACACAGAGGTGATAGGGCAGCCCAAATGGGATTGAATCCTACCATTATTATTAGCAGAAGAGAGAAGCTAGAAGCTCTGCTATGCTGTCATACTAAATGCCTTATTAGATAATTTTTTTTCCCCAAAAGGGTTTGTTAAAGGGAAAAGGAAGGGGAAAATTCACACCATAAATGGCTGGAAGAGCCTTGATTTGGATCAAACTACTTAAGGTCCAGGCATTACCTATTTTGCACAGGGAGCTGAAAAGTTCTCACAATCTCTTTGACCTGTTGTTTCTGCCATTGGCAGGAAAAGAAGGTGCTAATTTTCAGCATGGAGAACCACTAGGCTGAATAAATATTAACAGTCCAGTTGCATTACCTGGAGCAAAGCTGCCATGCAGTTCATATGCAGAAAGTGTGCCAGCCTTCCAAGAAACTAACATTGCCATGTTGTGACACTGAGCTATCTACAGTAGTATGCTGGTCCACAAGATCACCTGTGACTTTGGTTTATGTCACATGCTTAGAGGCCATTTTCCACCTTTAGATGATATTTTAATGCCAGCCCTTCAGAAGGTGAGACAGACTATTTCAAATGTTTGATTATTGTTACAAAAAAGCAGTTGTGGAAATGATCTGAAAACAGTCTCAAGATTAACTCTGGATTAAGTACTTAAATTGGGTGTGTAAATTTAGGATGCTCCCTCTTAGCAGCAAGTAGATGTAGCTGAGATGCAGGAGTGGGCTGCAGGATTGGTTTCTCTATCAGCCAGCTGAAATACAGCTCCTAAAAGATGCTTTTAGTTGTCATCTAATTTAGTCTTTCACTACCAACCTGCTCCCTCAATCCAATTTTCCTAATTTTTAAGAACCTCTGCCCTCCTAATCTTATTATATTAGTGATTTTTAAAACAGATCTTGCTGCAAGTGATTCAGAAAAGCACCATCCCTGCCATCTGCTTCTACTCCTTCTTCCCTCCTCCAAATGATGACTTTCCACACTGACCTCCAAAAACTCCTCAGCACTTTGGGATTTCTTTGGCAACAGAAGCTTCCTTTGGCCTTTTTGCCCAGCCCTCCCAGCTGGGATTTCCCAGCCTCTGTTTGCAAGGCTGGCATTTGGAAGACCAATGACCTATTTTTCCTTTTTCATTTCTACCTTTGCTATTCAACAAAGCCTAAGGCCCCAGGATGAATGCATCCTCCCCAGTGCATGCTGGATCCTCTATGGGCTGATGACATTTGTCTAAAGCTCCTAGTAAAAACAAGGGCTGGGAGCTGAGCTGCAGTAATACCAAGGGTAATGTGAGGTTCACAGAGGCAATAAATCCATCATGGGGAAGGTACTGGGGAGATTTGCTTTTCAGTGCTAAGGCAGAGAGCTGAGAACTGGGAGGTTATGAAATCATTACTGGATGGGAGAAGGGTTTAAAAGAAATCCAAATTGTGGTTTACATTTGTATTCAAACTTTTCCACATGGAAGTCAAACGAGGGAAGAGAAGCAAGAAAAGAGTAGTTTCATTCCCTTAGTGGCATATTCATAGTATACTTTGATTATTAGGATTTGCCCTCTATTTACATGTTAAATGAGGCTTTGCAGCAGCTGTAAACAACCTGAACCTTAGAAAAACCTAAAGTCACCTTGCAGAGGCAGAGGAAGCACGTGAGCTGATCTGTGCCTTCTTTATTGTGATTTCCACAGGAGACTCAAAAGCTGCTTTCACAGACAAGGCTGAGGCCTATGGGCACACAGCCTGAAAAATAACAGCACCTTTTCATCTGTAATCTGAACAAATTTCATGTAGAAGCTATATTGATGGGAAATGAACTTAGAACCTCACATTTCTATTTTTTTCCAGGGTAGAACTGCACTTTAAGTCATAGACTTTATTAATGGAATAAGTGCATTTGTCTCTTGCAGGCCTGAAAAATAAAGCATGGAGAAGTAACATATGGAATAAGCCTTGGGCAAGAGATTTTCTTCTGGTATTTCTGTTTTTCTAATAAAATTGCAATCACAGCATGAGTGCACATGTTCCTGTAAAGCATTTCACAGGCAATGGTCTAAAATAGAGGCACCCAAAACCCAGATATTTTTTAGAATCTCTTCAAAACACAACAATTTGGGATCCCTAAACTCATGAGATGTGGAGTTCTCTCTATATCCTTCCAAGTTCTCCACTTCTGAGTCTGTCCTTCAAGTGAAACTCTTGAGGAAATTTGATTTTCCTCTATAAATATATGGGCTTAAACCTTCATTTTGCAATGGGAAGTTGCAGTCCTCCTGCCATCCATCCCATAACTGCAGCAGGGGAGGCTTCTATAAAAATAGTCACTGAGACAGAAACTCCTTAGGAAAGGCAGAAAGTTAGCAGCATTGATGTTAAAAGCATGGCAGGGGCAGGCTTACAAGTCTACAGATTCAACTGAGCTGCTTTCCAGGTGCATTATGTAGCTGTGAGGGGGTGTCAGGCTGCTTCTTTGACTGTTACCGCAGCACAGACAGACAAGTGGACCCCAACCTAGCCACATGCATCTTAGAGAGCTCATATCATTGTAAAGCATCCTACTAGTTCATCTTGGGCCTTTGAAACCTTTCCCTAAGATTCAAAGATACAAAGCTATTGGTGTTTCTTCTGCTTTAGGCAGTTCTCTGCCTTAATTTCCCCTTGTTCCTATAGGTAGAGTTTCACTACCTGATCTCAGAGTTGTGTGGCAGCCTTTCAGGCAGTATCAGTAAAGAGCTTTAGGGCAGAGGAGTGACAAGCATTTTAAGCACAAGGACTAGAGAAGAGCCTCAGGCACTGTGATTACCTTTAGTTTTGAACA
Organism: Galbula dea; assembly: GCA_013399015.1. Classification (NCBI taxonomy): domain Eukaryota; kingdom Metazoa; phylum Chordata; class Aves; order Piciformes; family Galbulidae; genus Galbula; species Galbula dea. The sequence continues at coordinate 3,142,566 of VWZX01009108.1, read as the reverse complement.
TGTCTGATGCAAGGTCCTGGACAAGCAAAACAGTTGTCTTATGCTCAGTGAAAATTTATAGTCTTCATGCCACTATCTAGCCCTGAACTGAACAACCTGGAAACAAGTGCTTGATGGGGCCCTGGATAACCTATCTAGTGGATGGTGTCCCTGCCAGGCAGGGGCGTGGAACTAGATGATCTTTGAGGTCCCTTCCAACTCTGGCAATCCTACGATCCTATAAGTGATTCCAGTGAGAAAGTCATGACATTTAAGAGGGCTTTCCCTCTTGAAAACAGCAGGACAGTGGGTCTCCCTGGTTAAAAAAAACCCAAGCAAACAGTTGAACTTGCACTAGATCAATTTTGATTTCAAACCCAGTGTCAACAGTTCCAACGGAAAGTGCTTTCTGGTTTCATGTTTCACACTTACAGATTGGCTAACTGAAAACCTAGGCAGAAGAGAACTGGGAGTCTCTGAAATGCTACAGAACAGGCATGTTTTGCAACAAAGTCTGATACAACATCAAACCACTTAGAACTGCAGCACACATCACCCTCTCATATTTTAGCTCCTCACTTACAGTGATCCACAGTCCTTAAAGATACTGCCTCTATATTTTTCCCTACAAAAATGACAAAGAAATCAAATGGGTAACTTTCCATCTTTGGGGTTCACTGGAGAACAGTTAGCACATGAAACAAACTTCAGTGGAGTTATTTCTTCCAAGCTCATGAGTTAACAGTTTATGTTTTTGGTTGAATAACATGACATTGGAACCATAATATGAATAACAAACAAACAAAAAAAGCCTAGAGTGTCTTTGGCATGTGTTGAATCAAGCTACATATCTTATGGTCTGTTCCTGACTCAGAACCAAGCTGTGCCAGCAGCTCTGGCCACACAGCTTTTGCTTTCTTTGTACTGGTTCTAAAAAATATAGACAAGTTCCCTTCCTCACTCCCCTTCCTTTCCACTGCTAGCAGAACTATCTACCATGGAACCTATCTGATGATTCCCATTACTGCTGAGCATCAGGAGCCTATCTTTATACTACATGTGTATGTGGGGCTTGGGGTACCTTATGTAGACTAGTTAGCATCAGCAAACATGTCTTCTCAACTGCAAAGTAGATCAAAAAAATCTATTCTGTAAATGTTTTGACAGAAAAAAGAAATATTTTGCACAAACCCCAGATTCCATAGGTGCATATCACTGACTGAAAGGACTCATGCAGCTCTTCTGATTCAGAAGGAGAAATACAATTAATTAAACAGAGGAGAAAATAAACAACAAAATTTAACAAGCCAAGTTATGGTTAATGTCTTGTTCCCTCCCAAGAGTGTAGGTAATGAATCTGATTTCACACTTCATTTTTTCAGCAATGTCTGCAGAGACAAAGTAATGGACTGTCCATTACCCTGCCATAAGATTGACATTCTCACAGAATGCTGTGTGATTGGATATACAGCACCCAATAAGTTAAAATCAAGAGTATACAGCATGTGTAAGAACTCCACAGACACCTCATTTTTTTTCTATTCAGCAGGAAGCAGCAATGCAAGCAGAGAACTGGAGAGCATATGAAGAGGCATTTGTGCATTTCAGCACTTCTGTCTTATCTGAAGGTGCTTGATAAATCCAATGCATATAAATAAAAAGGAGAGGGAATGGAGTACAGATGATCCTTGGTGCTGGTGCTGACTTCTCCCTGCTAGGTTTTAATTCAAATATGGTCCATATTAGTATTATTTATAGGTTATTGTCAAAGGTGGAGCACTTGCAGGCAGGCAAAGCATTTTTGTTTATGGTTCAAGCCACACTAGCACTGTTCTGCAGAGAGCATGTAGCTCAAAAAGGTTGAATGACTTACCCAAGGTCACACACTGACTAAATTGAAACTAAAGGAACAGAATGCAGAACAGCTGATTTCCTTTCACATGCTGCCTTGTACACCATGCAATCTAATGTTATCAATTCACTGGTTTGTATACTTGAGATGGGAGTTTGTCCACTTACAGCAGGAAACACTCTCCTGTTCATTGCACTCTCCAAGCAAAGGTCAAAGAGCAGATAAATGACAGAGTTAACACAAGATCACTCCACTTCACCTAGGAAAGCCCTGGGTGAGATACTAGTGATTAAACTTAAAGCCTTCCTTCATCATACTCCACAGTCATATAAACAGATAAAGAATTCCAGGTTTGAGGCATTTCCCAAACCAACTGTGTAACCCCAGCCACAAACCAATAACAAAAGCTGAGCTTCCTGATAGCTCTATCAGTCCAGAACATTTAACTTGGGTTTTTCTTGTTGCTGTTACAGCTGATACTGACATGGTCATTTTCTCTCTTATTCTGCAAGTTCCTTCATTTATAGAACTGTCAGTCCTTCATCACACCTGTGGCAAGCTTTATAAGATGGAGATCACATTTTTTGGCAGGTCAATGTCAAATATTTGATAAACATGGTTGGATGCTGTGGCATTTCCAAATAAACCTCAGAAATTGTGCAACCATTTCCCCTCCCCATTTCAGGATGGGATAAGCTTAATGAATAGTACAGGTTGAACTAGACTCAGCCTAGCCAGTTTCTGATGAGCCTTTAACTCACCTAGAGTGAAAGTCACTCCCTTACACACCACCAACCTGAAACCTACCCACCATTTCAGTCTTCAAAACCAGGATTAGAAGATTCAAGTAGCATAGAAGCTTTGCATTTTCCATCTAGTTTCTTAATGAATTTTTGCATTGATGGGAATGAGCATCACAGTCAAGCACACAACTTTCTCAGTGGGGCTGGGTCAAGCCTTTGGAGTGAACAGTTCCAAGCACAGAGAATGCATCACCTCCCCAGTGCTGAGCAGCAAAATGTTGTTTGGTTTTGTGCTGAGACAAGATGTGAACTCAGATAGACAAATGTGAAAATTAAGTGAGGAATTTTTCTTACCTTTTCTTTATTATAAAGGATATTTTAGCTTCCTGGGTTTGAGCTGGTACTCCAAGGCAGTCTTTAATTCTGACTGCATATTATCCTTTAAATAGTGCTACCTTAGGAGCAGTTCTTGACAATATCAGCAACCCAGATCACATAAACAGAGGTTTTTAAGGGAGAAAAATGAACAGCCCACATTAATTAGCAGCTATTTATTCCTTTTAATAAGCAAACACAAAAATGAAAACTAGAAGTCACCCTATCATCACATTTTAATCTCCAATCATTTTAATGTCAGATGCCCTGCTACACAGAAGTTTCCAAACTCCACTTCTTGGCACTTTATGTATGCATGTAGGCAGTCTTTTATCTAAGGATCTGAACAGAGTGTACAAGCATTAGCTAATTGGATTTCTTGCAACTACTAGAATATCAGAAGCACTTAGAAGAGAGATAAAGGTAGGGTTAAACCACAGAACCAGCTCTCCTGAGACCTGTATATCAACTAGAGTTTAACCACTGGCTGCCTACAAAACTGTTGGACTTTTCCTATGTATCAGCTCCATCACAGCATTTTTTCCCAGCTCTTATAGGTAGGATTTTTTGTTCTGTAGTATTATATGCCCAGAGGCACAATCAAAACACTAGACCAATTGGTAGGAGGAGAAATTTCTACCTACACATGAAGTCCAAAAGACACAGAGTGCAACACCATGTCTAGAGAGATTAACTGCTGTGTCTAACTTGCTCAAGTCTGCAGAAGAAATGCAAACTGAATCCCTATTTCTTATATCCTTATCTGGCATCATCAAAAAGTCCAGAACACCTTGGATTTCCCAGATGTATACAAATTACCTGTACAAGGATATCCTGAACCTCTGCTGTTGGGTACAATCTGCACACAGAGGAACTTTACCCAGGCTGCACAGAAAGCCATTAGGAACCACCTCTTACCACTCACACAATTAAATATCCTAGATGGCTGCTTAATGCTTGGATGGGAGTAGAATGGCAAAGAAAGTGCTAGGTATATGGAAATCACTCCCAACTAGTAAAGATGAATTTACATCTAATCCCTTAAGTGCAATATCAGCTTATTATCATTACTCCAAAGCTGTAAAGTGTTAGGAGATGCATTTTAGCTCTTCAAAAGAGTAAGTACAAACCAGTCTCACTAATTTGCAACTCACTGAAGATGAGACATCAAAAAAAAAGAAAAGAAGAGTGAAAGATAGGGAGAGGTAGGAAGGAACAAGGCTGTCCTAGTTCTCCTCTTTAACTTCACAGAATGCTGGAGAAGAAAAAAGTCTAAATGCAATCTGAGCATAAAGAGGTCTAGTCTCCAAAGCAGCCATGTGCCTGCCTCTTGTTAGGGCTCCTGGGAGATGCAAGCAAGCACCTGTCAGGAGAGGCAGGCCCTGGGAAAAAGCACTGATGTAAAACCCCAGATCACTTCAGAGAGGCAATAAAAACAATATGGAAAATTTACAACAATCTGGTGTAATTGTTCAAAGGTAACTGCTTCAAGGGCTCTTATGAGGCTTGTAAAGGTTTTTCAACTGATAAAAAAGGAGAGCATTTTGAAGATGGGATAATTTAAAGCACTGTTCAGCACAGCTTTGCAGGAAAGCAGCACACTGATGAGTGTGGAGTGGTTGCTAACCTTTCAGTGTAAACTTAAAGAGAAACTATTCTTGCTAATAAGATTATTTATTTTTGCACAGAGCACTTTTAAACAGAAAATCCCTTCAATCCCTTCAAAACCTGGCAGTTAAACACTTAAAAATTAAGTTTGCAGGTGCTAGAATGTTTGGCTGGGTGCAAGCTGACATCTATTGGCTCAGCCTATGACATTTGCAGAGTTTTATGCAAGACAGACAGGCTATCCTTCCTGCTCTGAGTGCTGCATGAAGGCATAGCTTGGCATGTTTATACTTCAGGAATGCTCATCTTTGATCACAGAGGTCAGGGAAGCTCTACATCTGCTGGTTGGAGCTGGGGACTATGAATGATGTGGTCTACTCCTTTCTCTGCTATTTATTTACCCTGGAACCAACTTGTTTCATCTTTATATTTGTTGTTCTACCCTTTAAGTAGAAGGGACATGAACATAACTTTAGACACCATAGAGGTGCACTGCTAAGGCTCAAAAGAATCCATTTAATTTTTAATCATAAGTCACTAGAATGCTGCCTAACAAAGAAATTATTTTTGTTTGCAAAGACTCCTACCCATTCTGAATTTTACTCTATTTCTGGAAGCTGTATTATCACCTGTGTGGCATTATGGCCCTGAAAAGTAGTTTTATAGGTCTATTTTATAGTTATGTATAAAATAATTCCTAGCTTGAGGAGATTTAAATTTAAGATATCACTTTCCCCTTGAAAATCTTAATTTCCTTCTGAATACTTTCTGAGTCTATTCAATTACCTCCTGTTTTTTTTCTTTCTCTGTTATTAACAATGCATCATTTAGCCTGATGTTTTGTATTAATCATACCAGAACCAGGCCAGGTGTCTGTGCCTTTATCTGGCAATGTCTTGCTTCAATATATGAATATAGAAATAATAGCAGAAACCAGCACAACAACTATTTATGTTAAACAAAAAAAGGGTAGTAAATATTGTGGAGTAAAATACAGCTCACTGGGAAGGAATATCAATGCTGAAGGTGTAAACCATACAATGGGTCTTTTACAGCATGTTTCCTTGCAGCAATATAGGTGTCATGGGTTCTTGTTTATGCTTCCTTTGAATTTTCTGAAGTTACTGCTGGAATATGTTAAGGCCAAAAAGGTAATTACAATCACCAAACTTTGCCATCAATGATTCCAAGAACTGGAGTAGCTTTTAAATTCTAACAGCTTAAATCAAGGTCAGGCCATAAAGCAAAAGCCACAAACACTAGGGAAGCAAAGCAACCAGTGTGCTGCCAACGAGGGGTCAAGGTGTGTCCCCATTACAGTGAGCATCCTTGGGTGCCTGGTGAGCAAGGACCAAGAATGATGTGCAGAGTTTTGTGCAGGCACCACTGCCAGCTTTGGGAACAGGCAGTCTGAACACCAAAATGATTCAAGTGCAGATTCACTAGGGAAATTGAGGAGCCTTCATCTCTCCACCAGCTGCCGTTGTGCTCATGTCTGTGCCACAGACTGAGAGAGTTGGGATTGTTTAGTCTGCAGAGGAGAAGGCTCCAAGGAGACCTTTTTGTGGCCTTCTAGTTTCAGAAGGGGGCCTACAAGAAAGCTGGGGAGGGAATTTTTAGGAGGTCAGACAGCGATAGAACCAGGGGAAATGGATGCAAGCTAGAGGAGGGTAGATTTAGGTTGGATGTTAGGAGGAAATTCTTCACTATGAGGGTGGTGAGACACTGGAACAGGTTGCTCAGGGAGGTTCTGGAAGCCTCATCCCTGGAAGCTTTTGAGGCCAGGCTGGCTGGGGCTGTGGGCAACCTGATCTAGTGGATGGTGTCCCTGCCAGGCAGGGGGGTTGGAACTAGGTGATCTTTAAGGTCCCTTCCAACTCTGACCATTCTGTGAGTCTATGGTCATTTCTTTCACCAGGGATGCAGCCCAGATTCATTGGCCTCCTCTTACCAGTATGCTGGGGACCAGAACTCCTCTGTGATGGATTAAGTCCTGGATAGTTAAGGACTAATATCCCAAAGGGCTTTGCAGAGAGACAAAATCCTGTAATTTTTTCTGCTGCAAGATGAGGCATTTCTATGCTGGAAAGGTCAGGGTTTAGGCTGAACTAATTACAATTAGAAACACAGAAATCCAGAGGAAAAACACCAAGATCATTACAGGTACCTTAAAATTCTACTGACAAGGAGTAATAGAGATTAAAAAAAAGAGGATGGAAATGTGGTAGCCAACAGCCACTGTATCAAAGGCAAAAAGCAGGAAAAGGTCAGAATTATTTGCAAAAGTCACTGTTAATTTCTGGTCTGATTTAAGTTGCAGATCTCCCTTTTATACTCATTGGCAAAAGAAGAGATGGTGCATTTAGATAGACAGTAATTAAGTCATCTGTCAGTTTTATGCTCACTTACTGATTTTGTACATCTACACTCATGTTCCCCTTCATCCTTCTCCAGATCTCCTTTCTCATTAGTATTTTTCCCACAGTATCCCAGAACAACACATGTTAAGAGACCTTGGGAAACTCCTAGTCCCAAGGAGTCCCCTCCTCAAATCAGGGTCAACACTGAACTCAGTCCCAGATGCTCAGGGCTGCTGGATTTTGAAATCCTCCAAGGACAGAAGTTCTACAACTTCTCTGAGACTCTTTTTCAGTCTTCCCTTCTCTTCAGGCAACACAAGCCCAGTGGTGTCACAATGTCCTTTCAGAGGCTACCAGCAGAGGAAGCTGATCTCTCCAGAAATAGTCTTACTTCCTTGTCCCTTCTGGTCTTTTGCTTTAATTCCTACAGCAAGTATGATGACACAGCCATGCAACTGTACCTGAAAAACTCAGTGATACTATATACAGGATATCCTGATGAGGACTCTTAGCCTACTGACATGCATCTGAAATACAGTGACAGAATGGTTTGAAAAACATGAACAACTCCAGAAGCAGCACTGTGCCTGCACAGGAGACATCTGATCATAGACTAGCTTTGAAAAGTGAGCACTAAGGTTGAGATCAGCTTTTTGACTGTCTAGATGAATCACTGTGTTGCCCATTTCTGAAATGAAATCACCCAGTAGCACATCAACACTGTCTTCAAAACATGAACTGAGATATTTGAGTGTCCCTGGGAAGGCAATTTTTTCTTGACTTACCACTTGGCCATCTACCCTCGAAGTGCTAGGTGTTGTAAATGTGATATACTGCTGCTGTAAAAGTGGGGGGAAGTGTCTGAAATTCAAAATGAGAAGGCAGTGGGAGGAGGACTTCCCCCAGCCTTACTGCTATATCATTCTGATACTTAAAAATAAATTTCCTAAACCTGATCTTTCACTGCAGAAGTAGTCATTGGTAGCTGTTTGGAATTGCCTGAGTTGATCTATAATGCTAGTCTCCAACCACAGTATGTTTCATGTCCCCTTTGGCCAGATTTAAAAGTATCAGTGAAAACCTGCCACAGTCAATGGCCATCCACTTGACTGTTGTAGCCTTTGGAATAACAGAGGTATTTTGCAAAGCACATGATCCTCTGGATACATCTGTGAGAAGCAGAAATTCATCAGCTTGGGATTCTTCTTCCACTTTTTGTATCAACAGGGTATTGTAGCATAATTGATAGACCTAGTGCTGACTTTTTTTGTTAGAATCACCTCTCAGAAGAGTAAGAAATCTGTGCAGCTCCTGTAATGAGCCTTTCTTCCCTCAGTGCTTTAATAAAACATGTCTGAAATAAGAAAACAGCCAGTGGTTCTGGGCTTGTACTCTTGACATTTCAAGTCTTTGAGGCAGATATTAACAGAAACAGCTAGACATCTGTAAGTGTAGGGTGTTGGTTTTCTGTGTCTTTAAAGAACATCTTCAGAATAAATCATGTTTAGAACTTTTTCCTTAAAGACCTGTAGAAAACCCTTAAAAATATTCTGTTAGTCATTCTGCATTCCACTGCCTAAACAGCAACATCACACCCATGAAGAGAGTTTGCTCTCTGATATCAGAAATAGACCTCTGTGCCTTTTCTTTTTCTTATTTACCATTAAGGTTACTGATGGAGTTTGAATTGAGCTATTAACTAGTACACATCATACCAGCAGGGGGGCAGAATTCTCAAGGCAATTTCCTCCAAGAATGAAAGGAGAAGCCCCACATTCCTGACAGTATTTTCCTAAGGATCTAACAATGTTTTGTTGAAGTTCCATGTGTCACCCAACACACAGACACTCTCAAAGAAACAAAGATTTAACTGGTTCAATCCAGGGCAACTCCTTATCTGATTCTAGATATCCTTTGCTTGTACATTTCTTTTTCCTGTTCATAAACTGTTAATAATCATGTTAATACTCACTTGTGTGAAATACTTTGAGAAGAAAAGACTCAAACCAGCATGACAGGAAGGAGATGTGTTGTTACTTAGATCGTTTCTAATCTGGATTCCAGCTTCCCTGTCACAAGCCTCCAAGATCCTACAAGACATTCACTGTAGAACAGTTGCTACTTTAGGTATTATGAGCCCTAGGTGTTTGTTATCACTGGCTGGTCATCTGTGGCATCTTGAGGAAACCCAAATCACTACATACATTTGTATGCAACTGCTGCTCAGGGCCATGACTTGCTCTGCCCATCATTCAGGAGGAGATGTTGTCATTTTCTGTAGTAAGTGCCAGGGTTACAGATAGTATTGCTGAATCACAGGGACAAGGATTTTCTAATAGCTGCTGTCTCCTTCAATGCACTAGAAATGCTCTAGGAACACACCAGAACAGCAGCTGGAATCTTATAAATACATTTCTAAAGCTCAAAGTTGGGCAAAGAGTGCTCAAATATGGAAAATTCTTCTGTTCCAAAGAAAAATCCAAATCTTTAAGCTGATTTCAGGGTTTTTTGGGGTCTGGAACTTTGTTCTGAACTATCTGAAACAGGCACTAATGTATTGTACTCTGAATGGGAATCAGATGAAGGGAAGTAGAACAACTGCAGAAGTCAATCCTAAATACCATCACAGATGGAAAATTTGCTTTTTCAAGTATCTACAGAATTGCCAAGGTTTCCTTCTGCTGAGGAGCCCAAAGATTGAGACCCACACAGGTTTAATGAGATTCATATGCTCCTGAATTTTCCTCATATAATTTATATTATTCTCCTGTTTGGTTGCTAAAGGCTGCCTCTTCCCTTCCTCCCTTGTTATCCTAAAACAGCCAAATAAGCAAAGGAGGGAAACTAACAGAGATATGGGTTTATTTAAAAGTGTTTGCTTTAGGATAGCCAGAGATTCAAAGCCCAACTTTAAAAGAGTCCTTGGGGAATGCTGCAGAAAATCTGAATTTGCACAACTGCACTTGCAGTTAACCTCATTAATACAGAATTATCTCAGTGGAAAGAGTAGAGGCTGATTGAGAAATGTATGGAATTTCAGGGGAAAAAAAAATCCATTCTGCTTCTAACTGAAGATTCTCTCTACAAAACACAAAGCACCAAGTACACAGCCAGGAAATGAAATGAAACTTTCAAGCACACTACCCCAAAGACAGGAACACAACTCCCCTTTACTGTCAGAACTCCTGACCTTTCTAAACTGCTTCCACTTCTCCCCCCAAGATCTGTCTATAAATCATTCTGTAATGTCAGGGTGGGGTATAAATTACAGCATATTCTTTATGATAGATTCTGTCTGCTAGACTGCAAAGCCTGGCTGGGCCTCCTAAGCCTCTGCTAAGGTACAATATTTCTTATAACATTATTCATGTGATGGAAGGCATTAAGGAACTGATAGCCATGTGTTGATTTTCTAAGAGGAGTCTAAAGAATCTCATTTAAAAGCCATAACATGTAACAACAGCCAAAGGAGAGCTTCTGCCACTCTTCAGCCATACTTTCAGTGTAAGCTGTTACAACCAACAGTTTCAGTGCTGCTCCAGATGTTATCTGTGAACACTCTTCAGTGCTGCAGCCCCGACTGTTACTTCTGCTCTTGCTCATCACCTGCCATGCCTGACTCTCAAGTCCTATAGCTTCTACAGATGATTTCATTCCACCCTGGCATAGCAGAACTATGACACTGTTGTACAAAACCAGGATAACTCTCCCCTCTCAAAGAAACTGCTATGGCTGTGCTTAGCTGCAATAAGCAGAATCCTCAAAATTTACTGAAATGGGATAGATTACATGATGGGTTTACTCCCAGCTGTCCTCTTTGCTCAACTCTGCTTTTTAATCTCTATTATTATTATTATTTTCCAGTTACACTGGTCCTTAAGCACAGATATGTGTCAGGCATAAAATGGCTGGAATCCTCCCTGCAGCAAAGAGCAAGAACTGTTTGAAGATGACTTGGTTAATCATGTGATACAGATTTGAACCTCCCAGACAGAGCCACAGATCAATGCTCAGACACCCACAAAAAATGGGAAGACAATCAAAGGAACCTGTGGGTCATTCCCAGAGCAAGATAAGCCAACTACTACAACACTGCTCTGCTAGAATGCCAGCTTCTATTTGCCAAGGTTGTTGGAAAACACAGGCTGCTTAAAAAAGGAGCAGACAAATCCCTTCTGAAATACACTTGTCCTTTACTAGAAGGCTTCCTCACCAGCTATGGGCCTTGCACTATACATTTAAGAGCTCAGGAACAAATAGGAAGGTTAGTAGAAATTAGTTTAGCAAATAGAATGGTCAGTGTGCCAAGGCAGAAGAGGCAGCAGGAAAGCCAAGTTTGGTTTGCTATCAGTTCTTGCTGGTGTCAAATCCAGGAAGAACAACTGCATTCTCTAATCCTTGGTCTAATTCCAAAGTAGTAGCAACCAATCAGCCACAGCAGTGGCTTTATATGGGCTTTATCATCACAATCATCAACAAATTCAGGCCCATACCAGTCTCATTAAAGAGTTCAGTGCTGTTATATTAACAGAAAAAGCCATGAACCCATGAGATTTGTTCATTGTAATACAGAATTCAGTAGCAAGGCAGGAGAACAGGAAAAACTCCCAAATTTCAGGCAGGAACCAGAGGACTCCCTACCCCATCTCTGAGTCCAGTGGAGAGACAGGAGGACAGAGGAATGACACCTCCACAGCTCACAGAGTTGTAGTGGCCACTGGTGTTACCTTTTTCCCAACAGAAGCAAGGAACTGTAGTTCAAATTTTGTTGGCTTAATGGAACTACATGTTTGTAGCTTTTGATCATTTCTAACTGGACAGGAATCCAATGTGGAAATCAACAAACCTGAGGTATTACCAGGGGGTTTACCTGTTTTGGAGTGGTTCTGGAATTTGTCTTTAACTTCTAACTTTAAAAGGAGACATCCCCACTGAGAAGAGCTGAGATGACAGATGAAGAATTGATGGAAAACTTACCCTGGTGAAGCTCAACTTGGACTACAAATATGTAATTACCAAAAAACCCCATGCAAACCCAAAACAAATCAAAACCAAACACCACAACAACCACAAAAAACCCACCCAAACTACACAGAAGAAGGGAGCTTATTTAAGAGAACAGAAAATCACATGCAGAAAAAGATACTGAAGTAGTATAAAGGTAATTGTGAGGTTAGAAAAAAACCACTTTTTCCCCCCCCATGTCTGCATACACAGCCAGATAACAGCACCATCAAAGAAGGTAAGAAGAGCAGAATTCCCTACTGATCCAAACCACTCACATGATTTATCTCTTGACTTGTGTTCCAGTGCCAAGATCCATAACAGGCAGAACTGACTGCTTATGTCATTCCATCCAGCCCTTGAATGGGAATTTCTGATACCAGCTCCAAAATTCAAGTAAAACTGCTTAACCTCCATATTTTACTACCTGACCTTCAAAGCTGATAAAAGCACTGCTATTTTTTTCCCCTTGAAAAGAAGTAAAGCCATTAGGGAGCCAGGAAGTGCTTTATCTTCAGCTCATGACTCTCAGCCAAAAGCTTGCATTAGGTTTCTCTTTCCCATTTGTGGCAGCTTGGTAATGTGATTAAGGGCTGGCATCACTGCCTCAGGCATGGGGCTACACAAACCAGCAGGAACTTGCCCTGCCTTCCAAAAAAAGCAAATCCATGGGAAAGCTATAGATAAATAAAATTGCATTGGTCTGAAGACTCAAGAGGAGATTTGACATCAGGATGTGCCAACTTAACACTGCTGAAGCAACAGCATTTCAATTCTTTTCAAGACAATTCTCTTAGAGACTGATCCCATGGTGCTTTCCTTCACATGATTCATACACAAAACCAGGGATTTCCATGATAGTTTGGATTGTGTACACTCACATTACAAAAAGCAGGTTATTAATGCCTTCAATATCTTCCATCTAATTAAAGATGTGTGATAGTGTAGGGGAAACTAGAAGGGTTTAGACTCCCAAATCACTTGCTTTGAGGAGAGGGTGTAATTTGCTGTGGAACAACCTATCCCCTGCCATTCTAGAGCTGTCACACTATTTCACTGCCCAACAAAGGCCTTTACAGAGAAATGAATTTCACAGGGAACAGTTAGAAAACTACTAGAAGAGTTTGAGTGAGTTGAGTAGATGTAGCAGGAAGGGTTAATTTAATCTTTAATTAAAGGAAATGACCACCAGAAAGATGACCAGGAATCTAAAGATATGCTCTCAATGTGACACAATACATTATGGAACACAAAGAGCTCTGCAATGTCTGCTCCTCAAGAACAACAGCCTGCTCTTGCTCATCTCTAATACTCTGCTTTTTGGACATATTAAGTTCCTCAGTCCCTAACAGTGGTAGAGCTAATCATGTCCATGTGGCTGCAGTTTGCCATTGAAGCCCTAGCTTTGCTGGAAGCAAGGTTTTCTTTACCAGTTTATGGATTTGTCTGGTCAACATCTTAATTTCTAATGTCTGCAGAAGGTTTGGAGGCAATGTCTCACTTTGTTGTTCCTATATCCTGCCTCATCATAATAAGTATACATTCATTTTAGAGATTTTTTTTTTTTGTCTTGCTAGAAAGAGAATGTTTGAATCAGAATATAGACATTGCACCTACTCAGGTTCCTACTTAACATTGCTTCTTTTTGTTCTTGTAGGTACTGCTTGAGTCTAGGTTTTAGAAGATTTTTGTGCTACCACCTAGGATACAGATTTTTGATTTTGCTGCTTTGCTGGGGAAGGTTAAATAGATGCAGGTTTTATCACTTGACTTTTTCCATCTCTTCTATGTTTAGATTATCTGTGCTGTTGCAGTCTCACAAGCTGAATGCTCTCTGCAGCTGCATAATGTACTACAGATGCACAGTAAGCTCCTCTCTATATAGCAACACTGTGTCACAGCACAGTGCAGTGGAGAGGAAGCTATTCCTGGATATGAAACCACCTTGTGGACAAGGCCTCTTAACCTCTCTGCTCCTCATCCTTCTTCTTTGAAAATGCTGCTGCTGATATAAACCCACTTGATTGCTAAGAACTTGGAAACTCAAAGAGGAAGTTTCAAAAGAAATGTTATTTATTGCTCTGCCAAAAGATGCACATCTGTGATGACAGAAGACACTGCTCTCCACAGCTCTGTCTCCATCCAGCACTGAGATGCTGGGGGTTTTCCACCTTGATTTTCTCTCCACCTCTCTCACTTCCTTCATCTCTCAGTCTTGCTAGGGACTTTGAAATGTGGCCCTAATGGGGCTTTTTAAAAGAGCTGCAAGAACATCTGATCTAAAATCTGGAACTTCAGTAAACACCAGACCCCAGTTATCCCTTTACTATTCAGATCAATCTCCTCAATTAATCTAGAGTCTAGTTCCATGGCAGAAATGAAATGGAGCAGACTTTGTTGACTCTCTTCAAGATCTTGGTAATTTTGTCTTTCTTATTTGAGGACAGTTGGTTTCCATCACACTTGGAAACTAACTGTTTTCTGGCAACAGGAGGTGACTTGGAAAAAACCTCAGTGCCCAAGACCCCTACAGTCTGGGAAGAGCAGGAATACAAGAGCAAAGACAGCAGTTGCCCCAGTAGGATCCTTCAGATCACAAAAAGAACTCAAAGCATTTTTAAAGGATATCAAAAAAAGAAAAGCTCAGAAATAGCACTTCATGAGTAATTGATTTGGGGTTTGCTGGTCAGACTAAACCACTAAGAAAGGTAAAATTATTACTGTCAACATAAAAGTTTTGGGGAGATGTTGCTTACCAGAAGGCAGGAAAAAAAGGTTACTGGATGGAGTGATTTTTTCTTAGGGGGAAAAAAACAAAACCAAAAGCCAAAAGAAGCCAAAAAAATCAAACTCCCAAACTTCTTTTATAAACTGAAAAGCTCTGTTTCCTTTTCAGGTTGTTCAAATTCTTTCTTAAATTAAAATTTGACATATTAATTTCTTTGGCTGCCTCAAAGTTGTACTCTTCACTGAGCACATCATTTTGCCAAGAATTTCAGCCAAACTCAGCTCCTAATAATCCTGAGCTATAAACACCACAACAATGAAGGTTTTTCCATTATTGGAAAGAAGGAGCTATATAACATTTCACAGAAATAGTATTAGAGGCAAGAGCAGAGATGCTTGTAGAATAGCAGCTACAGAAAGGATTTTGGGAAGATAGAGATCTGAGGTAGCAAAGGCAATATGATATTAAAACCTAAAAACATCTGAAAAGGAGCAAGAAAGACATTTTCAAATGACCATAGCTGAGAGGCTTTAGGCTGCATCTCACCTAAAAATCAGCTTCTATCATCAGAACTGGACATTTTTGAAAACTTAAAGGAAAAGGATCTTTCACCTGCTGTATTCTATACTTCATTTATCTATTCCAATGGACCAACCATATCTTGGTATATTCATGAGACTCATAAGGCAAAGAGAGTTCAGACTCCTCCTAAATGTTCTGCTTTCATTTACAATGCTAGCCTCCAGTTTTTGCTTCTGTGACAGACCAGGAACTGTCCTAGGGATGCTATTGCAAAATGATAAATATATGAATGTGGCATAATAGATCAGCCTTTGCTACAAACAGAATAGGTTTTGTGATAGTGAAACACATAGCTGGCAATCTAGCAGACATGGTCACTTGTCCAGTTCAAAGCTGTTAATAGAATATTCATACTTCCTAACCCTTATGTTGGTGGTGTTTGAACTGATAACATTTTCATCTTCTTTGTGCCCTATGAAACAAAAGTAGTCTTTAGACACATTCATTTCCAGCCAAGGCTTTTCCAGTCTGAAAGCATCAGATTCACAGACTGACCACTTTGGCTGGCACTATACTGTCATGAAATGAAGTTCTGATTGCAGTTATCAACTCTGTTAAAACTTTCACACACAGATAGCTTTCATACTGGCAACACACAATGCTGCTCACTCCTCCCAAAAGGCAACACCACTTTATTCTTAAGTGTTTATGCCTCATGCAGAGGGGATCACTGCTTTGCTGAGTAAATTATTTTTGTTTATGTTCTGATGTTGTGACAAATTAGACTGACTTATACAGTGGATGTTGGCAAAATTCAGCTCAACATTTTCTTTTGCTGCCCTATCATTAGAAGAGCTGTGGTAACATGCAGGTTGGTCTCTTCAATTTCTCTCATTTTTACTGTGAATTTCTACTTTCTCCAATCCTTCTGGATTGCTGGTTTTTGTAACAGCATTTCAGAGCATATTCCTACTTGAAGGAACACTGGGGCTTTTCAAATGCCTTCAAACTGTGCAATAGGAAAATTAGTTTTAGCCAGAGGAGCAGCACTGATCATTCAGGGCATGCTACAAAATTCTGCTGCTTCCAGGGGGAAAGCAATTTTTGCAGTGGCTGAGAAAAAGACACTCTGGCCTTTTCTGTCTATCATCCTCCAAGAGAAAAGAGGAGTTTGAGAAACAATTTTGCCAGGCAGACTTGGCAACTATTCTGTAATGATTTAAGAAAAGGCCAGTTATCTGGGGTGACTGTGCATCTAGAGTAGCTAACCTGAGAAACACAACTCTTCCTGTTACAGCTTCTTACATTGGCCATAAAAAGAAAGACTTCCAAAATCCCAGACAAAGCTTCCCAGATTTTAAAAGGTACTAAGACAGCTTAAAAAAAACATCTAGAAAAGAATGCAATACAAGATTGTATTCTAAGAAGAGACAGACACTCATCCTGTGTTGGCTACCTTATCATCTCTCCTTAGGAATCTCAGAAAGGTAACCTTCTGAAAAACTGATCCAAAGTTAGATGGCAAAAAGAACCTGCATTTCAGTTTTCAATCCTGTACCCAGCTTCTTGGGGAATACAGGTGTTTTCACCATGATTTAATAATAAAACTGATGTTGGGAGGGGGAGCTTAGGGTTTCCTCATACAGCAGTAGAGTCTAGCAGCCCTCCTCAGAGAATGAGAGATGGAACTGATTTGCACTGTCCAGTGGTAAGAACAGGATAAAAAAAGGTTTAAATAATGGAAAAATAAATGTTAGGTTTCCTTATTTTTTTCAAGGTTGTCTGTTCCATGTGACACAGGGGAATAAATATAAGAGATTAAATCATCCATGACCTTATACATCAAAGACTTTCCAAAAGTATCTACAAACTTCAATGAGGGAAAAAGTCAGAGATGGTGGAAGAGATGCTCCAATGCTAGATTATCTTTACCCATGGCTGATTTTAAAAATAAAAGAGAGAAATGTGTCTAAGTTCTACTCTGAGAGCAGCAGTGTCTGCTTTGCAATTTCTTCCCCAGCAGTGATCAGGAAGCTCTGTCAGGAACCTCATTACCTCTGCACCTGTACCTTACCTACCAGGTCAAGCTAAAACACACAGCCCTAACTTCAGAGCAGTCCTCCATGCCCTTCTCTCTCATTCTCCTACATGTATTAAAGATTTTTAAGGATGTTTTTACCCCAAGCAAGAAGGGACCAGCAATGTAATTTTCTGTGGCTCCCAGTCTGAGTGACATGATCATTTGTCTGTCATTTCTATGGGAATCACTGCACAGAGAAACTGTGCCTGGGCAGCAAATTAAAATGTCAATAAAAGTAAACATGTTTAAAGAGGTCAGGTCCATGCATTATGCAATGGGAAACAAAAAAAACACAAGGCTTATATTTGTATCATGCTAATTAAATTGACATGGTTACTGCAAATCATTTTGCTTCACCTGAAGCTGTAATTAAATGACACCACTTAATGAGAAGGAACCAGCACTGATTGAACAAGCTTCTGTAGTAAAGCTCCTCTGACAATGAAAGATGCTTCTGTTTACAACTCTCATCATTTCACACTCCCAAAAGCCAATGTCTTTCCAGTGATGTAAACACTGGCTTTTAAATAAACAATTATGAGCATTTGTAATTTGGGGCAGCCTTTAACCTATCTTTTCACTAGCTATTTTACGTGCTGAGAAAAACATTCTGAAATAACCTACAGTATTATTAGTTCTCCTAAATGTAGATTTTTAAAAAGGAAAGCATAAAAATAATCAACAGAAAGTTTTAATTGCCTTTCCAGTATGATTTACTTAACCTGGAAATACTAGGCCACACTCTGTTCTTTTTCATGGTGATTTTACTGGGATTATTCCACATTTAGAACAGATTTATGCATCAGTTTGGCCTCAGAACTTCCCAAAGAAGTTAGTATAGCCAGAAATTCAGAACTATTTGGATTAAGTGCTTATACAGAGACAAGGTAGAGAGAGATACTAACAGAACTCAGTGTTACTTCTTTCTACTCTGATTTCTTTGCTTTGAGCTAGACTTTCACCTGAGCACAGAACACACACCAAGTTTATTTGAAGGTGCAGCAACAGCTTCTGCTGACATCTCCTGCCACTATGTGGAAGTGTGATGGATGGCAGTAAGACAAGGTAGAAATGAGGCTTGGAAGGATTTTGCCAGCTTCAGCCACACCAACCATATGTCCCCAATTTGCATAGCCAAACTCGACAGAATTCTTTTATTCTGGTTCATTTTGTGGGCTCTGCAGATCCCATAAATATTTTCCCTACAGAGAGAAGCCTTGCCACATTAATTATGACAGAAGTGCTTTGCTAGGCAAATGGGAACACTGCCAGGATCTAATAATTTGGCATCTTGATGCTTAATATTCTGAGCAACTCAAACAGAAGATGGATCTGGAATGCCTACTGGATCTTCTAAGTGCATCATCAAATTTGGATCTCCAGGGATTTTTTTTTGAATGCTTTCAAATTCAGAACTGAATTCAGTGCTTTTAGAAAAGTCAGATAAATAGAAATGCTCTGAGCCAGGAATGCTGTTGGCAGTGCCTGTAAAAACTCTCTTACCCATTTCTGTGAGAAAGATGCTATTTTGATCCTGGGTTCTTCTTAGGAGAAGGCCATCCTTCAGCTTTACTCTGTCCTGCAGTCAGAACAAGACTGAGAAGGGAGTCTGACAGATCTCAAATTATTGTGGAAACCATATTTCCTAAGCAAAATCTAGGAATGTCTGGGAAGAAGTCTCACTAGAAAAGGCTCATAACAATTATTATGGCTCCTAGAGGTAGCTCATAATGCCTACATATCTTTAGGTTAGCAGGAATGAAATTTCTTCAATCTGTCTTTAGCTGAAAAGCTGAAAGCCAATACTGACAAAATAAAATTGGTAAGATAGTTATGACATCAGAATGTATGTATCTGAACTAAAGTGAATCAAGATGAGACCCAAATCTCAGGAACCCTAAAACTCAGTTCACTCTTCAGAGAAAAACTGATTTCCATTGCTCCAGGTAATAGAAATCTCCAACACAGCTAATAGTTTTGCCATCTTAGATCCAGAGCTAAGGAGACTTCACAATCTGTAAACCCAAAGTCCAGCAATCACCAAGTTCAATACAGAAAACCAACTCCATTTTACATGAGAGCTGCCCACAAACATTGCCTCCATGTCTCTCTACTGAACCTCTCAGCTCTAGTCTAGCCCCAGCTGTGAGAAACTATTTAAAGAATTGGTATGCTTCCTTTCATTTAAGCAGCCCAGCAGTGGCAGGGGGTTTCATCTCAATAGGTGTAAAACACAACCTTTTACTTCCTTATCAGTCACTCAAAGCATGGACATAGTCCTGTAAAAATAACAAAATTAGATTTTAGGATATAGAGTGCCCTGAGAGCCCCACTGTGGATGCATTCCTTGTTTGACTTGAGGAGGAGTCATCTAGTATCTGCTTACAACAAGGCAAGCTCCAGTCACTTCATTTCCAAAGGTGGGGAACCAATGTTCTCTCAGGAAAAGGCAGTCAGCTGTCTTGAGATCTGTCAGTGGCACTATGCACTAATAAGTGCCTGCAACATCCATCTTCACAGGCAGATCTGTCTGCTGTCTGCAAATCACCAAGCAAACTGGCAAACAGCCAAAGCCTCTGTTCTTTCTCTCCCTCCCTTTTTTGGGGGGGGCAGGAGAAAGAAAGGAAACAATGCCAAGCCAATGTTGGCAGTTGTCCCTGTGTTTGTCACTGCTATCTCATTTCAGTCATTAAAAGTATTGCAACACACATAGAAAGGCAAGAAGAGCATCTGCATGGAGGGGAAGGCAAACACTTTGACATACAAGACATATTCTTCACCTAAATCTAGCCAAGCACTAGACAGCATGATGATAGGGGATCCAAACCTGTGAGCTCAGGGAAACAGGTATCAGCAGTGTCTGTACTTTCAGTAAGAGTCAACTTTTGGTGCTTCTAAAAATAAAATCAATATCTATGTGTTTGTAGACAAGTATATACATGTGGATCTATTTCAGTACACATCAAGGTAAGAAAAATACAGAGCAGAGGACTGAAAACATTCTGCTGCAGGCCAGAGGCTGTGTTACTCTAGCTAGGAGCTTGCCCATCTTTTTCAGCAAGGCTTTGAAAGGTTTGTATCAATTCTGTTGACTGTAATCCCCTGATGACAGTCACAATCAGTGTTTTAAATGCACTTAACTTGATTAGGTCTCAGTGGATTGTTTGCTTTCCCAGCTATCATATGCTTAGGAAGAGTGGAATGCAAGCCTGGCCAGCTCTCAGGCATTCTTCTATTGATCTTGAGCTTCTCATGCTGGAGGTGGTGAAGCTCCCACTGACATCAGGGAGAGCTCTTCACCAGAGTGAGGCACAAGTGTGTCAGATGTTTAGTTAAAAATAAACAAAATGAATTGAATCAAAGAGAGTGCTGAGTGTTCAGCCTCAGTATTTGGGGGTGGCTAGGAAGTGCTTTCTTCCAGTCCAGGGAAAGCACTGGAACCAGAATGGTTCAGTGAATAGGCCATGATCTGACTTCATCTTATCCCATCTTCAAATTTCAACTCTGCTAGTGGATATTGTTTGGAAAGCTCAGCCAGAGAGGACTGCTGAGTTCCTGCTACCCAAATCTTTTCTGCAGCAGCCAACCAGTTTCAAGACTGACTTTCAATAAGTACAAAGCTCAGGTGGTTTCAGGTCC
Organism: Galbula dea; assembly: GCA_013399015.1. NCBI lineage: Eukaryota > Metazoa > Chordata > Aves > Piciformes > Galbulidae > Galbula > Galbula dea. The sequence goes on along the minus strand of VWZX01009108.1, from coordinate 3,121,676 downwards.
ACTGCACCTTACAGCAAGTTTTTACAGCACAGCCTAGCAGCAGTGCTCCTGCTCCTGCAGGGCTTTGCACACAGAATAACCACAGCAGAAAACTTCTTTTAACCACCTTGTCCTTCTTTCTCTTTCAAAAAAGCCAACAAAAACAACATTGTTTTTATTAACAATCCCATTTTAAACTCAAAATACAGCCAATAGGAGAAGATAATAAAAAATAACTAGAGAAAGGCAGGAGTTAGAAGTCACAAGGCTGAAACTAATGGAGACCATATTTATGTAAGTCTGTGTATTTAAGTGTTTCAGGTTTAGGATAAGATCCCCTTTGCCAAAAATGTGGCAGCTATATTTGCTCCATGGGAAATGTTAGAAAGAATCAAAAGCAAACAAGTTTTCCTTTCAAATAAACTTGACCCATATGTTTTAGACATATGTTTCCCTTTCAATCCTTGTCCTCCTTTGATGGTGCTCCACACTTCTCTCCCATTTAAGAGCAAATGCTTTGTTGTTGTTCTAGAAATACTTTCCCACAATTCTACCAGGAGGGTCTCCCCAGTTTCTGAAGCCCTGCCTCAAAAGTCATCTTCACTCCTTGAACACAGCTTCTGCAGGCAGGATGCCTCAAGCCCTTTCTAGAGTTCTGCATGTCAACCAACCTCAGCTATTGCACTGCCATCATAGCAACTGGGGGAAAAATAATCTTAGTGGCATATAACTCAGTGTAGAGAGAGAAGCAGGATTCACTTCTGTGTTAGCTGGGATTCCTTGCACTTTTCTGTTCTCTTTTCTTGCACACTAACTGCTGTATTTCTGTCCTCTTGTTCCCAAGCCCCCTGTGCAGAATTAGCTCTACCCCTCCCTCCTCCTTTAGCTAGAATGACAATTTTTAAAGATATCTGAAAAAGTCTGGTTTCACTGTAGCTTGCACAACTTTTGGGTTGTTAACAACTTTCTTGTTAGTTCAAAGATGAACCCCACCCAAATTAGCATGTTGGGCTCCAGGTTGCCAAAGCACCACACCAGACTGTCCAGCAGGACTAAACAGGAGCCCTCTGAAGCCAGAAGGTCCAGAAGCAGGAAATTACAATTACAAGTATCTCCACAGGGAGATAAAAGCTCACTCCAATGTACTCTAGAACTGTAATCACTTATTCCATGTCTTTTCTCCTACTATAGTTACAGACCTCCACCAATGCACAAAGAACAAAAACATTGTGATGCTTTCCCCAACTTACTTCTCTATCAGATCTCTCTTTCTTCTGTTCAGCCTCACTGGGTACTTCTGCCCTCATTAGCACTCCTGCACAAACAACTCCATAGGGAGCCTGGCACTTCAGAAGTTACTTCTCTTCTTGGACATGTCTTGTTTTAATTATCTGTTTTTAACAGTATGACTAATTGCTGAAAGAGGAAACTGATAATCAGGAGCTGGAGTGTGATGTTACAGGCTACTGGTCCTTAGCACAAGTACTCAATTGTTGACCTGATCATGTGCTGACTGAAGTCAATGGAAGCTTTGACACAGATTTAAATTGTCACAGGATTAGATTCTGGATCAATTGAGATCCATGTCCTCAACTGTAAACTTTAGATAGCATTTACATGCATCAGTAGCCCAATTTTATGGTCCTATCACAACACAACAGAAACTCCTGGGTTAGAAGTGGGTGAGGTCATTAGCCTGAAATAATTCCTACTCATATCTGTAGTAACAACTTACTACTGATTGCAAAAGGACTAACACAGAGCATGTGCTGAAAGTGATTTTTTTTTTACAAAGAATCAAGATAATTACACTTAATGAAAACAACTTTTTCTCCTCCATCTCCAACACTCTGTTTAGAGTCTTACCAGTGTGGAAAGCTCACACCTGGGAATTTCTTGTTTTCCCAGAAGACTGTATTCTGGGTTGCATCAAAAGAAGCATGGCCAGCAGGTTGAGGGAGGTGATTCTTCCTCACCTTCAGTCCTGTGTCCAGCTCTGGAGTCCCCAGCATAAGAAGGACTGATCTACAATTCTATGACTTCTAAAATGAAGATATCTTGTGAAAAATCTTTCTGGATGAAACTCCTTGCTACAACAGACATTTAAATAAAGTTCAGAAGAAAGTATCTTCCAGTGAGGGGAACTAGAATATTTCAAAGTACAAATGTGTCATGAAAGCACAGGATTGTTTGCACTAATGGAAAAAGTTGTAACAGGGTAAAAAAGGTCCCAGCCAGGATCCAGGTCCCATCATACCTGACACAGTGCAAACATCCCCAGACATTCTGCTCCTGAAACTCTTTTCCTAGCTAATGTGCATGGAAGGAGAAGATAGTAGCTAGTCTGCTTTGCAGCATGAAACAGAGAGCTCTCAGGAGGATTTCACCTTGTAAAATAAGTGAGCATGGATAGCTAAAATCAGTTACATGTGTCACCTAACAACTAATCTTATTTAACTCCTTGTACAGGCCAGAGGCTGCATGAGAAATCTACCTTGTGCTTCTATTGCTCCTCTAGTTTCTTCTCACTTTCCCTTCTTCCATGTATCTATCTAAACACACAGAGGAAATAAATCTCTCCTTCACTCACCTGTTGCACAGGGACTCAGCAGGCAGCTCTGAGATTGGTGAATATATAAGCAGTATCCAGAAGACCACAGCCAAGGAAGAAATTACAATCAGTCACCTACCATCTCTGCTGATCCTAGTAGGGTCACTCAGAGCAGTAGAAATTCCTACCAGATCTCTCTTCTCTTTGTACATTCTTACATGAAGCTCAACACTTGTGAAAGTCTTTTATGTTTAAGCAATAATTAATATAACATATAAAATAGTACAATTTGATTGATATGCTTCATATATATTACATTGTATATAAACACATCTCACCATTAGGCTTACTGGCCAGTCATATATCCTTTGCTTATTGAATGAAAATTCATTAGAGCCAAACAAAGCCAAAAAAACCCAAGCAAAAGCTCCCTGATAAATGTCCCTGTTCACAGGGCTCTCACTACTTGAGTTCAAAATGACAAATGAAAGACCTCAGATTCATTTCTTGTTTTCCATATAAATTGTGTTTACCAGTGCCATGAATATTCATGGTTTTGGCACAGTTCCAGATAAAGCAAGAGCCAAATCAAATAAGAAAACACTTGGCTCTACAAAAGGATGCCTGCACTTAAAAAAAGTTGCCAGCCAAACCTCACTGTGATTCTGCTCAAAGGGAAACAAATTCCCCCAACACCAGAAGTGATCTCACAGTATGCAAACAGAATAATGCTGGGCAGCAGCTACTGACTGATCCAAAGTCCACCAGCATCAGGAATGTGTCATATATTTAGATCAGAGGAGTGCAAAGGTTGAAGAGCTGCTGGTTCACAGCTGCTGCTCTTGGTGGCAGTGGTGGCAGAGATGACCCAAAGCAGCAGCTTCCACAGGAGCTTTGGCTAAAACAGGTGCATTGCTGCTGGCAGTGCTGCAGAGAGGTCTCAAAGGTGCTGCCTGCCTGCTGACCTCCAGCTCCTCTCCCTCCTGCAGAGGGGACAGGGTTAGAAACTGTTTTCTTGGAGGCAATCTAGCAGCTGCCTGTGGTGACCTCAACCAGTCCTTGTATCTAGATAGGTCAAGGACTGGATTTGCAAGTAAACCTTGTGCAACAATAGGAGAGAGAAAATTCTGCCTAGCACAATTCTTGTTCTCCTAAGTCCATGGATACCTGCATGGAAGAGACACAACTCCTCTCAGAAGGATCACTTACATCTGTTGTGAGTGGGGTCAATGCACCAGTCTCAGCATGCTGATGGATGTGAGGCATGGAAGGATGAACTGAGTGACAAAAGGCAGCAGTCTCATCTAGTGGCTCTGGGGACCACATTCATGACCTACTGCTTTAACCATCCCATAGTAACACTTGCACCAAGGGAGCACACTTTTCTATACATATTTATGTAACATATGTAACACACTCACTTCATCACAATAAAGCAGAAGAGATAACATGTCTAGAAGACTTACTTCAGAGAAGTCAGAGTCATTCTCACCATTATTATTTTCAAGCCTATGTGGAAATTTAATATACAAACACTGGAACTGTGATAACATTTTGTCCTCTCTCATCACATGCTGGACAGATATTATTACTCCTGTGTAAGACAGCCCAAGCAGTATCATATCAAATGCAAGTCTCACATTGTGTTTAATCAGACAAGAGAAATTACAGCTCCAATCTCCTTATTTCTCTCTCCAGTGAGAATGTAAAGAGTGCAAGGTGCAGATAAAGCCAAAAACCTAAATAGATTGCTTAAAGAGAAAGAAAAAGAAAGACTTAGCCAAACAGTTGTGTGTTCATGCAATATAAATCTCAAGTTCTAGAACAACCAACACTTACACAAATTTACTCCTATCAGAATATGTAAGGATTTCCAGACTCAAACACTGCCAAGTCATCTTTAATCACAGGTGACAATCAAGGTGTTTACAAGGAAAGAAGACAAAAGCCATCTGACTATTAATCACAAGCAGCTTTACCTACCAGGTCAGGAACACTCATTTGGAACTTTACAAGAAACACTGCTCTAAGGGTGTTTTAAGCCTTAGACAACATACTGGAAAGATGTAAGAAGCATAAATAGCCAGATTTAAGAATTCCCTACTAAAATCAGTCCAGATGCCAGTTTTCTCCAAAATACCTATATCTGGAATGAATTCCCACACAAGGCTCTTTTCTGTTCTGAATGATGAGGCTCTAAAATGAAACAGAATAGTTTGCCTTTTTTTTTGCCAGATCATAAGAATATGCTCAGAGTGAGTTAAGCTCAGGTTGTGTTTCATATTTTTCTCTTTTTTAATATTTACAGAAAAGAGAAATAAAAAGTTACTCACTGAACACTTGAGTACATTTCAGAACAGCAAGTGTAATTTTTAATAGGACTAATTCGATTTTGTTTGTAAAGAGGAAACTCCTACAACTCTCCTGCATTTTGCTACCTCTTCCTTTTATCTTTCTGACTCTGAATCAATTATTTGGCAAAAAGGCAAAACATAGAGCCAATCTACCTAGCCCAGGGGGGCCCTTAAGTACCCTTTAAACAGTTACCAAAGTCACATTCCTTATCCATTGAGACTTTTTTTTAAGCAGAGGAAGATGCACGTTTGGTCACTTGCTCTTGCCATGAATCTGTTAAATTTCCTCCTTGAACAGCTAGGACTTAAATAAAGAGACATACCAGAAACGAGCAGCAGTGAGATATGTGGAGGCAGATATCATTAGATAACACAGCATTGCCTTTCTGAACAATCACAGCTTCCTAGAACAAGAAGTTCTTGACCATTTCCCATTCCTGGGAATCACTCTCACATCCAGCTGGGGTCTAGCCATGACTCACTCTCATTTAGAGCTATAAGAACAAGGGAGTTGTTGTGGCTCTTTCTTTTGAGCCCTCTTACCTAATTGCCTAGTGTACAATGTTAGGGAAGGCATCCCCCAAAATGACACCTTCTGGTCATAGCTTTATGAATAGAAGAAGTCCTTTGACCAGGAGAAAAGAGTACTATCCTCAGAGCAGAATAATCAGCAATATTTAAACCAAATCTAACTCTGTGGCTCCCTTACATTAAAATAACTCTGCAGAAGTAGGTAAGTATCATCTAATCCACATCAGATGGGTAAGCAATTAAACCACTTTCAACACTATTCTGTGCAATACACAGCACAGTTCACCTGCAGGATTAAACAGCATTTCACAAAGCATGATCTTGATTTGAAGTTAACTTTGGCCACAGCACACACAGCTAAGTGCATCAATAGTCTTGTTGCAGAACTGGGGCTTTAGAGCTTCAATCCTGCAAATGCTTCTATCCATGCATAGCATTTGTAATGTCATCACTCCCAACAGAATGGTCTATCAGACTAAATTGTGCTTGATTTTAGTGCAAGGCACTAAAATTCCCTCCTGGGAAATCCCTATAATAGTTAATAGAGATGAACCTAAGAGTGCTGTAAAGATGTTTAATGAGGTTCCCTTGGAATCACTCTAAAAGCATACAGAACAGAATACAGAACATGCAAGCCTCTTTCTTGTAGAATATTTTTCTTCTCTAAACCCAAAAATTGCTACATTTCTCAGATAATTGTGGGAGGGAGCAGGGAAACCCCTGCAAAACACTTGCAGAAAGACTTTTTTAAACAGCATTTTCCCTTTCAAGAAGGGCCAGACCTAACAGCTCTCCCCAGGGTAGGAGGCACAGGGGCTGCTGGGGGTTAGGACTCAGAGCAAATCCCCTCCCCTACTGTGGGGGGAGAACTGTCAATACTTCCTTCTGCATTTGCATCACACCATGCAGGTCCTGAGGAAAGGCAGTTTGAAGGGTGCTGGATAGCAATACCTTGTGGAGGGGGCTGAGGCTACCACGATTACATAAAGCTTTTCACAGGGCATTTGGGGTTTTTTAAGACAACAAAATAAAAGTGTTAACACAGGAAAAAGAACTGCTACTCCCATCATTAGCCTTCAGCAAAAGGATAGGAGGGATTTTGAAGCACTGCCAAAAGTTCATGGGATCAATTCAACTTCAAAATGGAGCTGTTTAAGAGGAAAAACAAAGTTAGCATGCCTCATCTGCTATTAGATCCCATTTCCCTTAAGCACTCACTAACACACAGTCAGGGACTGTTTCCACCCTGCAGTATTTGAAATGTAATTAAACATGGGTAGGAATAAACCCAGAGTTGAAATAGCTGACATAAAACTATGTGTGTGTTGAAAGGCAAAACCAGCTCTATACCAGGGCACTCTTTTCCTGGTTTATTGCTCTCTATCCACTGCAATCATGACATAGCTGCACAGTTATGGCATCTATTGGGTGTACAAAAGGAATCAAAAGAACATGTTACAGTGGAGGCTTATGTCAATGTTTACTTTAAGTAAGAAAAGCAGCTGTTACCATAGCAATGGACAGAGCACCCCTCACCTGAGATGCTATGGAAATGAAGGAATGAGAAGAGATGACAGCACAGCCCTACTTAGGAACACAGAGGGAGACCAGAGCTTAATGCTGAGCAACCAATCAGGATTTAAAGATCTTTCAGAAAATGTTAAAATTAACCAGCTGTCACTGTCCATAGCCAGTCAATAAAATCTTCACTCAACTGTGTCAATATTTTTGCCCAGTGTTAAGTACAATAGCACTGTCTCAGGCAGATAAGAGAAAAAAATCTTAAGCAGTACCCTAGAGTCTTAGCAAATGGAGATTACACATCAGGTTCACTCATTTCCATCCAGGCTAGACTGCCACTTGCAATATCCTTTCTAGGGCTTTGAACAGCTTGATTTAGGATACTAACTCTTCACTGGGGAATTGCTTTGAAGCTCAATGTCACTTAGCTCAAACCCAGTGGACCTAAAAGCCACAAGGTTGCTGTTACCTCCCTGCAGAGATTCCGTTGTGAGGCTGAGCTCATTAGGTCTGGAATCACCACCTTCACATGCCATCGTGAGCACAGTGGTATCCACCACTAAACCAAAATCCACAGGCAAAGATCCAAGTCACCTACTTGCATGCTGCCATGATGTTACCTGCAAGGTTGTGTGACCCTCCTGACACTACAGCTGCCTTCTGTAAGTAACACTGCCTGTTCCATCTCCTTGTGTTTGCCTTGAGCCTCTCCATTCAAACCAGCTGTTCTCTTCAGAGTGTACTGAGTAGGCAAATAAATCTTTAACAGCATCCCTTTATCTGCTGTCTCAAAAAACAATACTACATGTAAATGTACTTTGCCCACTAGCATCATCATACAATCAATAGCAACTAAATACACATACACACAAAAGGTTTCCAGTAGAAGGGAATGACCAAAACTGTCATCAGGCTGCTACAGGAGAGAAAAGCAGAGGCTGGTGCTAATGTGGCCTGTCATGAATGTCTTGAATCCTGAGGGATAAAAAGCAGCCTGTGAATACTCTCATTACTTTCAACAGGACTAAATTTGGGTCCGTTCCTAAGTGACAAGCTCCTACTGTGGCTTGGTGTTTCCTTTCCATAGGAGCTCTCTCTGGAATCAGCCTTTTTCTAAGCTAGACATAACCTCAAGCAGAAAAATGTTTCTGTTACTACTGGTGCTATTTCTACAACCTGCTGAGACCAGGCACATAAAGTGACTCAGTGACTCCAGCAATTAGCATCACAGCATCTCATTTTTTCAGATGTATAGCAAAGCTGAGAGTCCTGAGTAATCAGCCATGCAACCCACAAGAAAATTGAGTTTCCCCAAAATAGGATCCATGAATGTCCAATATGCCAAATCAGGAACCCCCTTACACTGGTCAGCAACAGCATTTGTGCCTTAATGATCACCTGTAGGGCTAAATTGACTTCTCCAGCACTCCTGGGATGAGTGAAAGACCAAGCATGACTTTATGGTCTGGTATGTCAGGCACTCTTATCTGCAGAACCAACTTGTGATTCATGATCCACAATTATTTGTGTGTTCTGTTTAATGACTAATCAGGGAGGCTGAGGAATCAAGCACTAGACTTTGGTGGGTAAGTACCACATATTCCCTTTAATGAGCCTGTCTCTAGAGCTCAGTCTCATAGCACTTTGGAAATCAAGGCTTACACCTTAGAGCCAGAGCTTGTGAGAAACAGCAAATCTTTTTAAGCAGCCTGGCAGCTGGGAATGCAGAGGGCTGTGTATGAAATGCCTTCCCCCCCCTAGTTTTCTTTTTTTCCTAGGATATATGCCATTTCTCAAGTCTTTTCTCTAGTCTTGCTGATCTAAGCAGCAATATGAAAACCTAAAATGATGATGTTGGAGATGATTAGGCTGTTAGTGCAAATTAACCCCCCAGCAGCTTTGCTAATAGAGACATTTTGTAACACACCAGGAACCAGACAAACAAACAGTAAAAGATGCTGACTTTCTTTTTAACTCAGTCTCATCTAAACTATGAATTAATCAGCTTTCCTGTGCACTGATAGGCTATAGAAATGCAAGTTTCTTTTCATGAGATTACTATACACAACAACACACATCTCTCTGAAGAGGCAGCACATACAGGGCTGCCAAGGGTGGGATTTCAAGGCAACACAGAGCACCCCAATTTTTCCTGAAGGGAAAAAATATTTCCTGAAGGGAACAGTGACAAAAATTGGAAGCCAAACACTCTGTACTTTTAGGAAAGCTTAGCATTCTGTAGAACTTAACTCTTCAGTGCAAAGCAGCACTTCCCATCATCCTCACATCTTCTGTGAGTGTTTTAACTGTGAAGTGCCATAAGAATATACAATCATTTGAAGTTCTCTGTGTGCATGCAGCGATGAGCGAGGAGCAGCACTCTGCCAAAACAGACACAGCAATTGTTCTGACAGTTTCTGTCTTAAATAATGAGCCCCACAAGCACCAATAAAACAGCACAGATAAACCCATCAGAATTTACAGTTCTACTAGACCAGGCACCTACTCTCAGATTACTCCCCATCCCACATCCCCCTCCCTTGCAAGCCCCGAGCTATGACTTGCTGCCATCTCTCCCAGTACCATTCCAGCAAGTCACTGCTGCTTTCACAGCTTTAACAGATGCACAAGGTTTTAAATCCTTGTCATACAATTTTTCTCAGGGACACTCATTTCCATTCAGACCTACAGGCTTACACACTTTCTGGCTTACAGTGGCCTTGGAACCCAACAGCTTGTCAGATAATCACCCTGAGGATTCCCAGGGGACTCTAATGCATCAGATCACACTCTTTTTGAGACAGCCAGAAAACATTATTGTGGTTCAAATAAAATCCACTCCCAGTAGTATGAAATTGTCCTCCCTACTGCTGGTTTGGGAGGACTGGGGTTTATATGGTATGATCTTTTAATGAGGCACTATTGTTTCTAATTAGGCAAGTAACCAAGGATTTAATTAACTGTTGTAACTTAAGTCACACAAGTGGCTAATAGTCTAAACAGAAATTAAGCAGAGGTGCCTTATCTCATCTTTAAGCAGCCCTGCAGATGCACAGGGTTTTGCAAAGGTCACACAGAGCAGGAGCTAGCAGGAGACACACTGCACCTCAGAGCAGCATCTCAAAGGAGGCCAAGAGGCAAAGGCACATTTAGCAACACATGCTGGAAAAGCAGCCAGGAATGACTTCACTGAAGGGGATGGGAAGGAAAACAGCTTTCAAGAGGGGATTTTAACAAGATACCTCAATGTCAACTTTCTGAACTTCAGATATGCATATGCACTTGCCAAAAGTTAACCAAAACCTTCAGCTCCAGCACTTGAAGCATTATTGACAGGTAGCAATTCTCTGCCTGATTGCTGGTGCAATAATTTTGTTCTCTTCCATTTCCAGCCAATCCCTCCAACAGCCCCATCAATCAATGTGCTAGGGGAAGCTTTCAAACATACCAGCCTGAAGTGCAGAAGTCCAAACAAGTTTTATAGTTGGGTTATATAAAGTTATCCACATCTTAGTCTGCACCTAGAAAAATGTAGGTGTTACCTGTTACAGAACCAAGAAGGATAAGAGTCACACAGAGATGCAGCCTGATTTGGCTCAAAGAATCCAAAGCCTTCAACTGAACACACTCTTTGGAAATGCCTGCTTCCACAATACAGGGAACACTCCCACAAGTACCAACACTACCAACAATTTCATTGATTCTTGTATGAAGACTCCTCCATGACAGGAATTCCATTTACAGGCAGCTGATCAGGGTGTTAAGCATAACATTTTCAAAATGATACTGTATTTTTTGATCCTCAGTGCTGAGCACTCTTATGGTCTTCACCACTGAACTTCACTGCTCAGCTCCTGAACATGGCAGGGTAGAAGGTTTCTTCCTGGTTCCCTGGTAGCAAAGCTTTGCTCCAGTGACTCAGTCATGGTCAACCAGCAAATGACTTCCAAACTATGGAGTACAGACTCAGTCTTCTAACAACAAATCCACAGTTTATTCTCAGTACTAAGGAGTGCATTGGATACATCAATAGAATTATTCAGAAAGTTTCTCAAGCACCATGGCTTTTGCAGAGGACTGGGAAAGAGTGCCTGTTTTCTCTGTTCTAGGCAGCTTCAATTTCAAGTTAATAATCAGTTCCTTTAAAAAATTTACTAAACCACAGACTGATCTCTTCACCTCTTCACTTGTTCTGGTGAGAAGCAGCCTTTTGCAATCTCTGTTTAAAGGACATCCTCACCAGAATGAGTCATTTCTTTGGAGGACCCAGCTGCCTCTGTTGTGACACTGATGTTCATGAAAAGTGCCTGCTAAGGGCTACCAAAATTAAACTGCAGTGTGATACCATTCTCTCAAAATAGCATTAACACATTCTCTTCTTTGAAGAGAATTTCTGCATCACAAATGCTTTTTAAAGCTATACTGGGAATATTTACCCTTTTACTGATAGTCTGTTATATCTTCTAGTAAATGACAATGAAATACAGACTACATTCCCATTGCTTACTGAAGCAGAAGAGAAAATATGATAGCACATGATTGCTATGAATTTTTAACTACACATGTACTTGGGAGCAATCTTAACAAAGCACTTGCAAGGTGCTGTGACACTTTGTTACAACAAAGTTACACAGAGTAACAACTTCTGATGACTTAGTGTCACTTGTACTGTGAAACATACAGATGCCTCACAGGGATCAAGGCTCAGGGTACTGAGATGCACACAGAGCAAAGCCCCAGCCTCATCCCTGAATTGTGTATAGAACAAACAACCAGTCTCAGGAGGTGAAGATGTAAGCAGAGATAAAATGATATGCCTAAAGTAACACTAAGTCCTGAACAGAAGTAGGAAGAGAATCCAGGTCTCTTTACTTGATTACAGCACACTCAGGACTAGATCACTACCCTTCTTTCATTAACTTGCTCCACTGTAGATTTGTAGCTGGATTGTCACTAGTCATTCTATAGAAATAAATAAAACCTCCAAACAGTAAGAATTAAAGTTTCACAAGGCTAAACATTAGGCAAATATATAAATCTCTCACCAAGGAAATATATAAAACCACTTCAGGCCATAATTCACAGCTCTGAACACTTCTGCAAACCATTTCTGACCTAGCACCTGACTTTATGGGTCCTACCAATACCATGTAACAACTGGGAAACCCCTCTGATGGGCTGAAAGATTGGGGAACAGTTCCTCTAGTTTGTCTAAACCCAGATTAAAGGCTCATAAGCAAGCAAATTGCTTTTATTTTTCAGTCTTTGAGGGCTTCAGACTCCTATCCCTTAAGATGTTGACTGAAATGCTTTTGTGCAGTGAAATAACTTTTTAAGTAATGCAAAGCTGCATAGGAAATGACAAATGTTTTGTTTCAATTCACATCTGGAGATACATCTGCACACCTAGAAAAGCATGTCACCAAATCATTCTGTCCCTCTTCCTTTCACTCTGAGCTGCATTAGCTGTAGGATATGAAACAGTATTAACAGAAAAAAATCATACCCTTAATTTCACAGTTGGAAATCAGCATTCCATGTACTGTGGAAAACAGATTGTTGTGATGATAATATGTCTTGAATTATGGATTAACACAAACCAGAGTCAGCTCAGCTCTGGTTTTGGTCTCATATATTCTGGTTAACTTCAGCTTCAGTTAGTCATTACAATGCTACCACCACACTGCAGCATTAAAAACTGATAAATCAACAATTAAGCAGAAGTAAATTTCAAGAAACTAAAGGTTATTTCATCATAAGGTAAAATTCAAATATCAGTATCTAAAATTAAACAGTAATTGCTCCAAAATATTGCTTTTGTTTCTTTTGCATACAGCAGGTAGAAGAGCTAAGGGCAGTGCCAAGCACAGACAGCTCCTCTGAGTGGTTTACTCCCTAAGGAGGGGCAAATAGGTCTGCCACTGAAAACAGATTTAGAACTGGAGATCCTCCTTTTCCATGACTCCAAAATGGCTATTTATTGCCAGAACACAATCTAGTCTTTGAAACACTGAGATGTACAAGGAAGTAGCACTCCAATGTTCTGACCATAAGTACTTTTTTCTAGCTGTGGCTATTCTGTAGTGCTACTTTATGTGTGCATCTTCCTCTGGGTTTTTAGCTGTTCTCCAAACTACTTAACACAGCACTGCTGTCAATACTCATTAGTAATGGACATACAAAGCTGCCTCAGCTGATGGGTTTAATAGCTTTCCTCACTGCATTTAGCCTTTATCCTTCTTCCAATCTGTAGATTTATTATCACTACTAATTATTCATTATCTGGGGTTGCTTTGTTTGCTGGACAAAGGTAATTCAGTAACACTGTTTATAACCTACATCCCTTCAGGTGCAATGAGCTGTACTTCAAAATCTGTAATAAGAAGCCTGAGGGAGGGAAAAAGCATGACTGATTTTCACCTCTCTTCTCTACCAGGACAGGTAACAACTTCATCCTCTTTCCCTTTACTTATCCTGCTCAGTATCTCTTGTAAATCAGGTTAGCTGATGGTTCAGCACCTTCTAGAGAGAGTTAGAGATTAGCTGCTGCCCAGCAGAGTAACATAAAACACTTAGCACTCCCACACCTTTTGCTTTGGCCCTGTGCTCTCCAGTGCTCTGCCAGATCAACTGTGGCATGGCACGCCATGAAAAACAGATGGAAGGATCCTTTAATGGTATAGTAGCTGGAAAACTAGAGCTATAGAACAACCACAGCAATGCACACAGGCCAACCTTTGCAAAGCTGTCTAATGCATTCAGCTCACCAACTCCTCAGTACTACAAACAGAAATCAAGTGCCCAGTTTCCTACTTCCCTTCAAATACCTCAGCATACACATGCAGCTACGAGTTACTTTCTGAAAGTGAACCTCACAAGAATAGCTTATTTTTGGCATGGTTATGCCTTTTTTCCCCTCATTTGTAGCCTGCTGGGTGTGAGGGCAGTTCATAAAAGCATTGGAGAACAGGGTCTTGCCCTAAGGATTTTGCTTTTTAATCCTTACAGAGTGTACACTCAGATGAGAAAAGCATGTGTGCATAGCAATTGGTGAAGTGACAGTCAATCATGGTAGCTCTGCTGAAGCCAAAGGTGGTTATTTATAACAGCTCTGGGAATTGCACAGAAGACCTAAATGATCTTTATTTTAAATATTGCTAGGGTTTTTTGTTTGTTTTCTGTCCTATACTGATGCTACTTTCCTATTTCTAGTTTACTTAACTGCTGGAGGTAACATTTATTGTCCTTAATGAGCAGCCAACAGTAAGTAATTCATCTCTTTTGGGGGTCCAGAATGGTAGGAATGCAGTGCAATAATTTCTTTGCCCTTCTCTATTTCTTCAGCTCTTTCATCAAGATTTTCCCATTCAGGTTGCTGTTGATAATCTATGACAAAACTGAAGCCCTTTCCATCAGAGGCAGTCAAAGTCTTTTAGGAACAGGACTGAAACAGGCTTTCCACTCCTGAGAGGGATGCTGACCAAGTGTCTGCATTTCCTACACTGCCTTACCAGAGGTGACACAGCAGGACAGGAAGAGGCCTGTGAACAAAACCTAAATCCTATAACCTATCAGTATTGTTTGAACACAATAGCTCTGTGCTGACCAGATGCAAGAGAGGAAGATCTGTGTTTATTCAGACAGTGTTCCTACTGTGTTAATGTACTACCATGTGCAATTTGCTTTGCTCCCTGTCATATTTGTCATTCTCTCTGACTTTACTGGTGTTCTTGGGTTGATAAATTGATAGATACAGTAATAGGATTCTGAATTAAGACACAATTTAAGAACACAGTTTCAATTGCAATGATTTGTGGCTATGAGGTCATTTAGACCAGTCTACTTTCCTTTTGCCAGAGAAGATTTGTAGTTATTATTTCCTCCCCCCTAAAGCAATGATCACATGCAGTTTGCTTCAGCACTGGATTTGCAATACCTCAATGAATAATATACAAGGAGTAGAAAATAAACAAACCCCCTATGCCTGGGGATAATGTGTGGTGTGTTTTTCTTTAGGATGATTAAATGTGAATGCATGTCATAGGATGTAGGGATTGCTCTGCTGGGAACCCATGAGTATGAGAGCATACAGGCCTGTATCTAACCAGGCAAATGGCCACAGAGAAGGTTAAAGGAGCCCCTAGGCAGACCCAGCATATGCACTGGCTACTTCCTGCTTGCTCTATTTGTTTGGCTTTTTCTCCTGTAAGACACAGGCACCTCATAGATTCCCAGGTCAAATTCTATACTCTTTCATACCTAAGGAGTTTCACTGAAGAGACAGATTTCCATCACAGAACCAGTAACTCAGCTTTGCCAACCTTTCACTAGCCCTCTGCCACTAAAACTATGGAAGAAACCTTCCCAAACGACAGAACATGGCCACAGTTCTTGACTCATGGGATGGCCTCACACAGCTTCTGCTAGTGGGTATCAGCTGTGCCTTTCTATTTCTGTGCCAGGAAAACAGTTAGATCCATTTCCTTTTCTTTTGCATGGAATTGCCCTCCTATATACCTTAAACAAAGCTATCTGTTGCCTTAACCACTGCACAGACCAAGACCTTTGGTAGATACAGGAGACCAACATCTCCACAAGACAAAGTTTTTAAAACCAAGTCTGCTTTGGAATATCTCACACTGATTTTTTTACCTTTGGTGGTGGAAAGGAGGAAGCATACTGAACAGTGCTAGTTTTTAGAATGTGACTCAGCCCTATACTACATCTCAAGCCAACGACCACCTGCCCATCCCCACTGGAAACAAACAAAAGCCATTGAAAAAGTAAAAACCTTGGTCTCTTCTCTATCTTCTGTTCTTGTGTTTGCTTCAAAGTAATTTTTTTTTTTCAAATGCAAATCCTCTGTTCACCAAAAGGATGTTTAAGCAAGAGAACATGGCTTCAGCTCTGCACTTGTGATAACACAGAACAACCCATATACCAAAAAATGTCAGACTACTCACTTCAAATAAATCAGTCACCTGTTCTTAAAAGCAAAGTGAATCTATTTTACCTATAACAGCAAGTCACACAGCAACTACTGACATCTCACAATATCATCTCTGTCTACTGTACCTCTTAGTTTTCAAATTATATCCTTGCCTAGGCAGTCAGATTCAATTGTGAGCAAAGAAACACACTACCAGATTTCATCAAGCTTGTTTATTTTCACCTCACTTTTCAGGAAAATAATGACTGTGACACAGACCTTCAAAGGGTGGTCCCCTCTCCCATCCACCCTGCAAATCCTCAGTTCATTGCCTTTGGATTTCTTCTTTAACCACAGCTAGGTTTGTTATGTGGAAAAATATTCCGTTTCTACTACTTTGTGAAAAAGGATTTTCAATTAAAGATAAGCAAAATGTCAGAAAAGACTTCTATAATGGAGGTTTCACTCAGCAAACAGGTGCCTGGCAGATTATCTCACCAATTTAACTGGAGCTGCAAATATCAGAACAATTCTGGGATGACTACAATCCCCCTTTTTTAAAATAAAAGCCTTTTATCTGCCAAGTGACACTTCCTGTTCTAAAGGCTATTCTCCTCAGTAGTTGTCAACTATGTATTAATCTAATTCACATAAGCCTTAGAAATAAATACTTTCATGTGCACAATCTTTTGGGAAACTCTGATTCCCTGAGGCTTTAAAGAGCAATTGTTGCTTATCACAGTGGAAATTTCCCTTGAATTTAAAGCCTGGTAACAAGGCGGGGGGGGAAGAAAAATGGTACATCAAATATTTCAGCCATTAACAAGTCTCCCAGTGTTTGTCATGCTCAAAGGATTTTCATCTGATCGGTAGGGAAACTGCTAAAGAAGAAAATAAAAGTGAACTGAGCCAGTAAGGCAGTTCTGGTGTCCCCAGGTCCTGTACACACCACTCTTGCCCAAAATCATGGCAATCACTGCTAAGAGTCCCTTACAATCCACAACAATATCAAACATATTAGGCCTTATTTTAGGGTATGTGTGTTGGCAAAGACAAATGTTACTGAACTCCAAGTAGACAGTTAAACCCCTCCCTAAAGGGCTCTCATAAAACCACTCTGTGTGGGAGAGGCAAAGCATTATCAGAGCACTTAAAGAAAAGCAGGTAATTGAAGTTTTGCTACATTTAAACTCCATGTCTGGGCAACAAAAACCTCACCTGAAAAGCCCTGCAAAGCAGAGAACTTTTCCGGTGCCTTCCTGCCTGTCTTGGCACAGGAACGGCCCCGCTAAAGTGGCCAACGGCCCTGCTCTGTACGCTGTTGCGTAACGCGAGCATGTGACAAACGGCACCGCATGCCCGTTAAAAGCCTCCTAGTGATGGAGGCTTTCAACCCTATTCACAGTGCTCAGTGACTAGGAGCAACCTTCAGTGCAGATTAACTTCAAATGGGTTGAGATTCATCCCGTGTCCCCAAGATCTTTGTGTGCTATCCCATTAGAAAGATGCATAAACAACCTACTGTACCTGAGTATGAACTGATCCACCGTAGAATTGTTGGCAATTGTCACATAAACATTCACCACCTCTCCTTGTTTGACAGGCTTGGAGGGCAACCAGACAACAATATTACTATCCAGCCGGAGCTCTGTTAGCCGAGAAGTCTCCTGCCCTCGATAGAGACTGACAGATCCAATCCTCTGCAAGTGGGACATGGTTTCATCCACACCATCTTTTCCTGGCCGGATAGCATTGCCCTTCCTGATATCCTCAGCAGTACACTCTCCCTTCTCATCTCCTGGTTGAATAGTATAGTAAAGCTCCACAGGGCTCCCTTCAAACTGATCTGGTGACTTTTTACGACCTGTGACAACCGTGGGGGGATTGAACCAGCTTGGCAGGAGCTCCAGCTCTGCCACGCACAGCCCCAGATCCCCTTTCAGCCTGCAGCTGCCTCTGACTTCCCGTGTCTCTCGGAAAGCAAACACCCGCAGGCAGGGCAGCCGTTCGGTGGTGCTGTAATCATCCCAGTCCCTGCCCACGATGTAGAACAGGACCTGGACTTTGGGCTTGCTCAGGTAAATTTTGTTGTTCATTATGTAAGCTTGAAGCTTCCAGTTATAAGTAAACTTGTTGGCAGATCCAAAAAAGTTGGAAGTTAACATTAGGTCCTGGGGCACAACTTGTTCAACAGAAAAAGGTCCATAGCTGGCATTTAATATAGGTGGTCTCTTGGCTTTATATGGGAAGAATGATTCCACCCTGGACTGCAAACTGGAATTTCTCATGAAGTCCTGGTTGGCTTCTTTGAGAAAGAAAGTTGTCTCAGCACTGAAGATCCGATAGTTCACAGGTAGGTATGTTGGTAATGAAGAAAATCTCTGATTATTCTCCAAGAGTCCTCGACAGTCTGTCACTAATAAAAGAAAAGATAACGTGAGTTAGATCAAATCTGCTTATAGATCCAAAGGGATATTTACTACAATTTTAGCAGAGCTACCTCTTAAGTTAGGGAGAAACATTATTTCATGCAAAAAATACTTACAGTGTAGCTACATGTTTAGATGTAGCTAATTCATTGTTTACATCCACAAAAGAAAAAAAACAAAACACCACACATGAGCTTTAGTGCTACCTTGCATTAACCCATGATACATGTTTTGTCACAAAGGTGAAGTACAAAGCATGTCTGCAGCATGATTAATTATTCATGTTCCTGAAGGGAGTACGAACAAGGTTCACAAAGCAATGCTTCTCCCGAGAGTCATTTTATATGGCTGAACTGAACTGCAGGAGTGCTTCACTAATACAGAGCAAATCCATAAAACACTCATTGAATACTTTGACTATCACCTTGATGAGAAATAAATAAGTTACTTGTCACTCCTATGCCATGTCTCACCTCCTTAACAAAGCTTCAAGCAAACTTGCAGGAGTTTGCACACACAGTTCTCTGAAGGATTGGCCACAAGTCAAAGTCAAACCCGTCCAAAAGCAATTTTGTAAGTAAACAGGGTGCCTTTTAAACCACCCACATGCTCACCTTCCCACTTTTTCTGGTCACACCATTCCATCCTAAACTTTCTGCCCACTTAGAAACTTCTCTCTGGTCTTTCCAATGTTCCCATTCAGTTACAGCATGCACAAGGTATTTGGTATGTCAGTCTGGTCCACTGAATCACAGTCCCAAAAGGACTGCTAATCACTACCCCTGCAGAACACTGGCCAGGAGATCAGAGAGACTTTCTGTTCCACAGCCAGACAGAAACTGCTTTGCTAGGAACTCACTGGGCCACCCTCCCCCCAACCATTTCATTCTCTTCATCAAGAACCCTTGCTCTCATATTACTGTTTCTAGTACTATAGTCTACACCTCTACAACTTAATATTGACAGTACCACAGTTTTCTAAGTTGTTTAAATGCAGATGCACATCACAGGCTACAACTATTTCAATAGGTATTAGTATATAAGATGCACACAGAGACACATTATTAGCTACTAGCCAATTTTAAACTTCAGCTGAATATCAGATCACTTTTGACCTAAGTGTTTAAAGATTATAAAGATTAAGAACATATTGTCAAAATGTAAAATGTATTACCTAAATTAGGGTAGACAGCAATGGAGAGGAGTTAAAACACATGTGGATTACATAGTACTACTCACAACCCCTCTTCCTAACTCATATTGAAGAGATCAACTGTAGGTAGAGAAGGTAAATGAATGATGATGCATCTAGAGCTAGACTGTCTTTAGTATCTAAAAGTAGACCTTGCCCCCAGACACATGTCAGTTCCAATGTCCTTGGGGAATCCCAGGGTCAGGACTGAAGGTTCTGTGTAAGTTCAGCTCTTCAAAGAAAAGCAACCAAAAGGACAGTGCATAATGTGCATATTCATCTGCAACTCAGGACCAACTAAAGATCTCCACAACACACTCCAGAAACAGACTCTAATCAGCTCTCTCACAAAGGTCTGCAGCTTGAGGATTTTTGCAAACAGCAGATTCACTGCCCTTTCAGCATGTCTGGCTGCTAGCATGCTAATGATGGAGTCAAATTTGATTAAATGTTTTCAAGTAATAAATAATCAATACCTGTCATTACACCAAATGACTGCTGCTGACAGACAGCTTCACTCCAATCCTGTTGAGTGAGCTGGCACTATTCAGTGCTGGGAAAGTGAACAGCTTTGAAAGGCTAAGGGGTAGGCAATTAAGAAAAAAGGAAAGAAACAAAGTGGAGGAGGGAAAAATCAGAGCTCTCAAAGGACAGCAGCCATAAATTTGAAATAAGGAATTAAGATGTGCTCACTCATGTTTAATTCATGCACCTCTACTGGATGCTTAGAATTAGTTCTCATATATAAAGCAACCTGCCATGAGTGGGCAAAAATAGATAAATACATTAAAAAAAATTAGACAGCAAAAATAGTAAGAGGCCTGTCAAAGAACACACCAGCACAACACCCTCTCTGTCAGGTAGATTCAAGTTTAATATATAACACCAACTGAGCACACTCTTACAACCCTCAGTCTCCAAGCCTTGGCATATACTTTAAATCTGCAGGAAAGGAATCTACAAACATCACCTTCAGAGCTGATTGATTTCACCTTAGCTGAATGAAAATATTAATCTGTTAGAGTTACATCCTGAAGTGCTATAACACTTCAACAAGGAAGGCAAAGAAAATCTGCTTTAGACCATGGACCTTTCAAGAAAACAGCAAAGCCTGCGAATTTCTTCTGGTCCAGGAGCAGAACAAGAACTTGCTTCACTGAAACAGTAGCAATGTGGTCTCACTTTCCTCTCTAAACCCTTTCATCTGCCCTGGATGAGGCTGCTGAGATTTGGCCAGCTTCCTGCAGCCCTTCCAAAGAGCAACCATTGACGTTTACATGACAGACACCACCATTCTTTTAAAAACTCCTGATTTGCTGCACAAACTTAGCTTCTTTCTGGTCAGTTTGGCTACTGAATTTGACTTGATCAATCATCAGATCTTTATTAGGTGTCCTCTTGTCTCACGCCAGGAGCCCTGTAATATGAGAGGGCAGCAAGCTCTAGTTAAAGGAGGCCCATTAAGCACTTCTGTGAATGCAAGCACTGACTTAAGCACACAGGTAGATTTTGCTGAAGGATTTCCATACTCTGGATTTGGCACCATTGTTACCAAGGGAATATCTTTAGCTTCAGGAGATCTGCAAAAACCAGAAATAAACTCAGCAGGCTGCAGAGACAAGTGAAGTTCTGTGATTTCAAAGGGCTGCTGATCAGGATTTATGCTTGAAACTTAACAGCTGTTATTCTGCAATTCCCAGGACTTCTTGCTGTATCATGTTATATCCTCAGACAGACAGTGGTCTCACTTTTGCAGGCACTCTATTTATCTCAGATCTATCACATCGATGAGGTATGCAGGATTTGGCCCAATATTAAGAAAAATAACCATGCAACTTTAATAGGCTGAAGGCAAACAGCAAAACCTACATGGTCAGACAGCAGCAGAAGTTTTGCCTTTTGATTGTAGTCTGGAGATTTCCACCCACTTTTGTACCATCCATAATGGAGTGCTATATTTCTATGGTGATGGCTATACTTTAGACAATTTATTTAAGCACTTCAAGCCTTTTACTGATAAACTGGTAGTTAGAACTATCCATTTTATTTTAGAATCCCAACCATGTGCATCCGCAACAACAGGCCATCATTTAAGAGATTTGTTCTATACTCTTCCTCTCTACCCAATAACCTTCATGTCCTGGTATAATTAATTACCAATGTTTCCAGAGAACATTTTTGTTCTTTAACTTATCAGAGAATCCATTTAAACAAGATGCCAAGGTTTTTCTGAGTTTCAATATCACAAGTTATTATTTTGAATACTCTTTAAGCATAAGATTATTTTGTCAACCCAAACAAATAAACAGACTGCCTGTTACAGGGAAAAAAAAGCAAAACCCAAACACAAAACCAGCACAGCCATGCCTATCAGTGCTTTCAGGTGCTCTGGAAAGATTGCTCCATTTTAAATATTTTCTGCTCAACCACTGAAACACATTTTCAGAGACTCATGTTAAAGCAAAGTGTAAATTAAAGTGGTTTATCCCTATGGCACTATCAGTTGGGGGAACAATATTTCACTGCCTCTGATGAGGGCACAATTGTACCAGCAAAATAGAACTGAGTCTCTGTGACAGAAGTGCTATAAGCACATTTATACAGATGCAACTTACATCATGGAAGTTGAACTTCCTCAAACAGTTTTGCTAAAGGGTGTAAATATCCTGGGAAAACCCTGGATGCTTTGTCTAAGAGCTCTGATCCTTAAACAAAGATGCTTGTTGGCCTTCCAGTTGGGTTCAAGTAAGTGAAACTCCCATTTCATGAGGGCTTTTGTAACCTGAAGTGGAAATGAAGGATACAGGCAAAGGTGAGAACACTGTTCCCATACTGGACACCACCTCTGATTACAGCAGGTCTGACTTACAAGTAGGCAGTAAGCACTTTACTCTCCTGCATTATCAAACAAGGGTTACAGCTTGCCCAGGGATAAGTCCAGGATGGAGAAGATTAAGAACCATCAAAGTTAGTACTAGCCAAGAACAAAAGTTAAGGCTTACAAGTAATTACTCCTCCTTTGTAACAGCCTGATGACTTTTTAATCCTTCTTCTGGCATCATATGCTTCTGCAGCACTTCATCTGAACCCAAGCAGGCATCTGTTAAGCACATCACTGGCTCCAGTGTAACAGACCAGCTCAAATTCCTGTAAGCTAGCAAGTTCATTTCTGGAGCTGGATCTGAAATGGTGAATTCTGATCTGTATTATTATTTCTTGGATTCCAGTGCAAGAGGAATTTTCTTTGGGGATGTTTCATATGGAACTGGAGCCCTGAGTGCTGGATTCACTGGAATGGTCATAAAAGCTTCAGATTTTTAAGCTATTCTTTTATGAGGTTGGTTTGAAACAACTTTCATTTGGACTGGGAATTAAGGGCTTAGATTGTGGGTATGAGATTACTGGCCAATGGCCATGTATCTTCACTGACTGATGTTTCATGAGCCACTGAGCCTTCAAGGAAACCATCTGCCTGTCCCTTCAGCCAAAAGGCTCCTAGCCAGAGAAAGCCAGTGAGAAGCAGAAGACATCTGCCTAGGCAATGAAGTAGTAGTAGTAGAAGTCAAAGAAGTAGTAATGTGAGAAGATTTCTCTCCACCTTGTATGGCCCTCACAAGGGCACTTCCAGGAAACAAACCACATGAAAAGTAGTAGACAAGGTTTCTATCTCTCTGTGTTTTCCTGTTACCTAGCACATCAGCACAGCTGAAGCTTCCAGCAAAGATTCTGTAACTTTTAAGGCGGGATCTTCTCCTTCCTTTTCACAACAGCTTTACCCACTGCCTTATTCCTCCCTCCTAAATNGCCCCCCCCCCCAAATTCCATACCATTAGAGTAGCCCTAGTATTATTTACAGCACCCACCACCACTTAAAATCCTGCAAATATTATTCCCCCTCCTTACATGGACTCCTTTCTGGCTTAAAATCTATAGTTCTATGATTTGGAAAATCTGCATGGCAGGGTAGTTGCAGAAGCTACATTTTCTATTTCCCATGCTTGCCCAGCAGATTTGCTTTTTTGTCCAGTGAGAGAACAGAGAGAGTCTTTCACTAATTGCATGTAAGCAATGTCAAGTGTCAAATGCTTATGGTGAATGCTTGAGATCAATTTGGGAAGTTAAAAATAAACTGTGGAAACAAAAGTGCCCAAGAAATCCATACAGCAAACTGAGAAAAACTGTAGCTTATTCTCAAAAACTCTGTGAGCAGCCAATGAGGGCAATTTATCCAAATACATGACTGCTAACAGAATTATCTTCAGTTCTTTTTAGAATTCAGTTCATTAAACTGAGACCTGAAGTCCAAGGATAAGTTTATCACTGCAGAGTTCTGCTGAATGACCTGGGATGGTCTATTCCTATTCACATACATGGGAGCACACACACTTGGTAACCAACCACACCATTTATGCCTACACAGAGATGGAACCTTATTCAGTCTAGATCAGAGTTCAGTTAAACCACATCACATAAAGACTGTCAGAAGACACTATAATCAGTTATTTTGGAACAAATTTCCCATTTTATTTCAGTGGGGCAGATTAACTTCCTTCATTCAGTATATTGTTAAATGAAAATCTGCAATAATATTCTATTTAATAGGCTTCTCTCACATACTGAGACTATATCCTTAGTGGATTTATCCTTTGAATACTACTGGAGCCAAAATTTTCACTAAACCTCAGCAGACATTTATGAATTTAGTGCAGAAGTGACCACTTTCCCCATTGTTTTCCAGCAAAGGCAGACTACAGTCATTCCAGAAGTGTCAGGAAAATGACAAAGTGCCTGAAACAATGAATAAACAAAGGTACACCAGGAACTGCTGCACTTCTTCAAAACACAAAACCAAAGGGATGGTCACTGAAACTAAATGATGGGAATTCAAAGTGGATTAAAAAAGGTATTTCATACAGTGTGTGATTAGATGACAGAGCTCATTGCCAGGGAGGAAGATACAGAGGCCAAGAACCTATCCAGACATCAACTGATGATTTGAGTGTTTGGAAAGATATGCAGACCATCTAGAGTAATGTCATTAACTACATGTAAAACTCCTTGTTTTAGTATTTATCTATTAGAAACCAGGATTAGACCTCTGCATTATAAAGCATTACCCAACATCTGTCAGGTTGTTCCATTTTCCTCAGGATTACTGACACAACAGGCACATGTGTACAAAGCACAAAAAGCTGTTTTGTGATGTGCAGCCTTTCACAAACCAAAACCCAGAACCTTTAAAGTCTCATTTGGAAACACAAGGAAGACTTTCAGAAAACTGCACATTAGAAATGCATTTCCAATCTTTTAATGACAGCCTACAAGCTCCAGTTGTTGATGGTTGCAGTTCTATATATCTCAGCCTCTACAGAAATTCCAAAATATCCTTTTATTGCAAATTTCTCTTCTCTCTCACCCTCAACTCATATAACTGAGACATGCTAGTCAAAGACTGTCTGACATTCAGAACTGAAATCTATAAACTCTTTTCTCAGATTGGTTGATGACCTTAAAAGCCTGTCAAACAACAGTGTATATGCAAAGGTCAGTGAAGGTTTCAGAAATCACTCCCACTCCCAGTGCTGACATTACTGTTTGTAGGTACTGCTGAGGCCATCTGACATATTTAAGCTAGTTTGCTGTTTAGAATCAAAGATAAATATCTGGAACCCAAGTTTCTGCTAATGAATGTGGGGTTTTTTAAGAGATAAGGTTTGGAAAACTTCTATAGAGACACCATTCAGGTACCCAGGCTTGCTTTCCCTTACCATAAGCTGCAAATGTCAACGTCCTGTGAGCAACATACAGCAGTGAAATGTCATATGATGGCCTTTCCTTCCAACCCTGTTTGTCTCACTGTGGTAAACTCCATGGATTCTGCATTCACTCATTGTGTCACCACTACAAGTCCAAAGAAAATAACATTTAAGCTGATTCTGTCTGATAGCTGTGGAGAAGAGGAGGATTTAGGACACCAGGATTTATTCTCAGCTCCATCAAAAACATATGTTAGCCATAGGAAACCTCTGCAACCCAGTTTCTCTAGCAATGAAATGGCAAAAGCTATCACTAAGTTTGTTTGACTTGTGATTAAGAAACACATTGAGTTAGTCAGACAAAAGACTAGGTGACACGCTGCAGGGGGAGGTTCTTGGGTGTTTCTTTTTTTACTTCCATCCTTAAAACAGACAGAATAATCCAGTGGAGGACACAAAGTGGGGACTAAGTAAACAACATGCTCAGGATTTTCTAATTTACCAGTAACTTTTCAGAGGTCCAGACTGTTTATCTCCCATTGAAGACACTCTGCTGAAGAGGCTTGCTTTTCATGGCAGTACAATTAGGTGAAAGACAGGTCTCTGCAGAGGATGGCTCAAATTTAGTCCTACAAGATGGCTCACAAAAACCTATTGTGAAACTTTCAACCTTGGTCAGAATGTCATAATGGTCACTCACAGGAATGTCACAGGTTTGGTTGTTTTTTTAATTACTGAAGAGTCATGAAAATGGGAACATGTTAAGATGTAAGTTACAAACATGAAACAAATAGTTCTTGCCTTGGCAAGGTATCAGTTCCTTGCCCTGTGTCTCTTTACTTTTTAATAGCACTGTGCTTTCTTCTGCTGGTTAAGCCTTTGTTAGATGTTGATAGGCACTCAGCCCTCTGTTTAGACATTAAATTGCTTTACACAGGCTCCTTGTTTAAGAAGAGATTAGGATCCTAGAGCCTGAATGGTGCAATTTGCTCAGCACTCTCCACTGCCACACACACAAAAAAAAATAAATCAACAAGAATCAAGAGTACAAAGCTCAGCATGAGCAATGCTCAGGTCTGTTCAGGATGGAGCTTTCACCTACAGAGGTGTATCAGGAGGACAGAGGACTCAAATGAATTACAAAGCTTTTCCCCTTACCAACAAGTAAGAAAAAGGGAGAATAATTTCTTTTGTAAATAGGTATATTTTGAGAAGCTAATTAAAAATAAAGCCAGCCATAATAACAACAGGACTTTGTCTTACATCAGTGCCAAAAGGCCCACACTGAGAGTCAGTCTCCACTGTGCTCTGCATCACACAAGTAAAAGGGACATTACTCAAAGAGAGCTAGGTATAACCTGGCAGTAAATTATTCCAAGGCTGAAAATGAAAAAAGGATTTCTTACCATCAGATCTGAATCAGGCTTTCCCTGGGGTTAATAATGTATTCTTAGCATACATCTTGACATGTTCATAACTGGAATCTCACATTTCAGGGGCTGTATTCACAGGGTCCTGGACTGTGCCATGAAATAAACCATTTCCAGACATATCATCCCACCTCAGCAATTAAATACACAACAGATGGAAGGCTTCTTCCTACCATCTCAATAGAGAACAGTCTGTGTAACTAAATTGAGTTTTCCAGGAGTTTCTATCAAAGCTAAGCCCAGAAATCAGACATCTTTAGACTCATTTGATGTGATTATCCACAGATCCAACCCTTCCATTTCCAAACCTCCTTTACTCATTGCTTGGTCACAAACATGTCAGAAGCTGCACAGTTTGTTTGAAGAGGTTGGACAATTTAAACTTGCCCCTGCAAACAGCCAAGCCTGTAGGAACACACTGCAGCAACAGGAACTCCTGACCTGTGCAAAGAGTTGCAGATTTGGGTGTCACATTTGGGAAAGAATCATTTTCAAAGCCACACATTTAAACTACACCATGAAGCCCCACACCTCTGGGAATGCTAAAATAAGCTTGCAGCATTACATGGCCTGCTCCTTGAAACAAGCACCCTATGCTTTCAAGGCAATCTGAGTTACACCTTTAGGGCCAATACCATACCAACTGTCACATGGGTTCTCTGTGGTTTTGGTTATATGGCTGCAGTCTTCTGTGTTCCAACAGACTACACATCAGCAACCCTTAGCAACACTTATGACAGAGCAAAACCCTTCCTGGATGGCAGTTTCATTTCTTCAATAGCATTTTCCTTAGACCTATCATCCTCATGAGAATGACTGCACAAGAGCATTGACAACAGACTAGAAGGGCTATATGAGCTGGATTTGGGTAGTTTCAAACAACTGCCTTCAATAAACCTTTCAGCTTCCTATCCTAATGTCCTAAGGGAGTTTTACTTACCAGAGGAAGAAAAACATCATTAGCAAAACCCATTTTCACCACCCTGTTCAGTAGCTGTTGTATATTCCCTTCTTTTGTTTGCTTTAATTTGGGTGCAGAATGTGCAAAGCTCAAGCTCAGTAGCAGACCTCTCAATGTACCTTTCAGTGTTTGGGATCCACACACAGCCACACAGAAAAACTACTGATGACTGCCTAAGGTAGTGTCACAACACATGGCAGGTTTTTTGCATTCTGGGGAAACAGAATAGAGCAGATCACAAACAAACCCAACTAGCTACATGGGGCACTTGAAGCAGGAGACAGTGGCATTATACTGCATGTGCTTCAGGTAAAAGCATTAAAGCAGGACAGTCTAAGAAGGTAATACCATGTAAGAGTCTTACCTTCAATGGATGGAACTTGATAAGAAAAAGTAGCAAATGTTTCCCAGATTAGACTCTATCAGCTAGCCCAAGCACAAACTAAGTGCCTCAATCTCTGCTACTTGCTGTGTCCAGGAATCTATGGAAATTGGGTGTAAAATATCTAATCTGGGGAGAAGACCACCATGGAAGTACTAGCATTGCCTGTTGCAGAATTAATTTTACCCTTTGAGAAGTTTCAGCACTGTTATAAAGCAACAAATTTCCACCAAGTCCATAAAGTAGTACAATGTGCTACTCTAGCAAAGTCCCAGCCCTGGAGATGTTTCCCTAATTTCTTCCTAAAAAAACCATCAGTAATTGTCTGAAAATTTCAGAGTGAAGACAGACACTTATCTTTCTTCTCTCACTCCTCCTCCTCCATGGAGGAATTTGGAACAGTAACAGATGTAATGCATGCACATATATAATACCTGCACGATTAAATACTGGCGTGCATGCTGTGACTTAAAACATTCCAGAATACCCCAATATCCTGGCTACAACCCTGCTAATCATCTCCATTTCAAAAATGCAATGAGGATTTATGAGGAGATTAATTGAGAAAGGAGGTTGAGGGGGGTGGGGGACAGCCTTGCCCATTCAGGAAATGAACTCAGTGTCACCTTTAACCTCCAAGTAATTCTTTGTCACAGAGCACAAAGCAACTCATCAGCCCAGAAGAGCAGCAGGACAGAAACCAAGCCAAAATCTCTTGGGTTAAACACCTTTTTTCCCAGGGATTAATTAAAAGGGATGGTCAGAGCACTGGTGTTATTGTGGTCATAGCACCTCCAAGGGCTGCTTTCTTAGGTGATAGCTCCTACAAGGTGACCTAGCTGCTGCTGCTAATAGAGCAAAGGCTAGTGGATACAGGGGTGAGCAGCTGCCCTCCAAAACTCGAGTTGGTGTTTCTCTCAAGTATCCTAACTCAAAAGCTCTGGGCCAGTTCCCCAGCTCTCCACAGCAGCTACTGGGTGGTCTTTTTGGTGACTACTGGTACTGAGGGGCAGAAGCTAGAGGGAGGAGGGTCATTAAGCCCCCCCACTCCCACCCCCAGCAGCTGAACTTCAGCCCTTCAGCCTGTCTGTGATCTCTTCTCTCCAGCTTACCTGCACCAGAGAAGTGAGTGGGTGATGAAATGACAGGAAAACAAAGCACTACAGTGGCTGTGATGTCAGTACTGGGTATGGGAAAGTCAGAACTACAAGAGGAAGAATGAGATCCAGAAGGAAGACTCCTCCAGAGGGACACAAGCAGACCTGACAGGATGCTAAATCAGTGAGGACATGCAGAAGAATTATGTACATGTGTTTTTAATTCTGTTTTTCTTGTTTAAGGTGGGGAGTTAGAAGTCTCCCTCTAAAGTCTCTTATTTGCTCTAATTGTCTTGCTATAATCTGCCTACAAAGGGTCAAAGCAAAACACACCACCTGTGCCATACCTGAGGAAAGTGTCTGGAAGAAGACATCTGGCAATTCCAGTTTTGGAATTAGGAGTAGAAGACAATGAGACTAAGTTCTTTCCAAGAAGAGTTTGTGCTAAAGGAATAAATTCAGAAGCCAAAAAAACCAAGGCATGCCTAAGATGAAGATACCTTACAAGAACCTGGCTCCAGGGTACAAAGCAGAACAGTCTGGTGAGTCTTCAGGAAGGAATGATGGAGTACATTAATGAAAGAGGCAAAGTCATCCTGCATATCTCTGAAGATACAAGAGACTAAATCTGTATTTTCTAGGACTGGTAGAAAACAGAATCTTTTTTAAGAATCCTACTTTGCTGTTGCTTCTCAAGTGTCCTTAAAGTCAGTGGCAAAGACAAATGATGATGATGGATGCAAGTTTGTTATGCTGAGTGCCACAAAATTGCACAGAGCAAATGACTTGCACTGTCTCTCTAAGAGGTTGAACGTGTCATGCTCCTAAAGTGCTGTTGCTTAAATATCACTAAGGCCTCCCTGCAAATCAATGAACTACAGCCTTGCTATACATTTGACAAGTACTATTTTTGTCCTTTCCTAATATAACTTGCAAAGCTTTCTCTCCTCCCCCATGTCCCTGCCACAGATCCCTAATTCACACAGCTCAAACCACAGAGTGCCTCCTACATTTTTTTTTTCCAACAGGTGCAGTCCTTAAAGACAAAATTAAATTTCCCCTTTCTTCAAAAATCATCTCTGTTCAGCCTGGCTCCTAAGGGAAATTAATGAGTGCTCACTGAATGTGTTTACATAAGATCTCCTCAGGATTTATGCTATTAAGCATTAGGAATGTTTTAATCTGCCCTCTAAGGGACAGAGAAGCTGACATGACTGGCTAAAGATGTCTCAATACAATGAATACTGTCCACTCACTACTGACAGCATTGGCTTTCCAAAAGGCAACCATAGTGGCTCTGGTGACAAAGAGACTAGCAGCTGAAGATGGAGTTACACCTGCATAGAAGCTACTGATTTAATCAGAGGTGTTCAGGGCTCTTTTGTCAGTGAGTTGCCACAAGATCATGGCATGCTCAAAGCCCTAGAGGCTGTAAAACCCTGGCTTTGAGCACAGCTTCACTGCCTACAGCTGGCCCCTGAGCCACCACCCATGGCTGTCCCCACTGCTGCTGACTCTCCATGCTAAGGCATGAGAGGGAGGTCTACTGCACTCCTATGGTAACAGAAACAAGCCTCTTCCTAATGGACTGCACCACAACTGCTTGGCTTATGCTATTGGATATAGGCTCCTTTGGAGTCCAAAACCTTATTTTGCTAATTCTTACTTACAGAAAAGAAATAACATAGATCTCTATGTGACAACAATAGTATGTATCATCATAGTCAAACATATACTTGGGCATCTGCAAGCATATATGCCATATATATTTGTGATATAATACAGACACAAATACAGTTCACTTCTGTGTGGTTAACTATAAATCCAACTCTTGAACTCTCAGACTGACTGGTCATATCATGCCTGAGCAAGGAAAATACCACATCTCCTCCCTGTTGCAACTTTCTTGAAGCCAGATGTCTTACATCAGAACAGACTGTGGGCTAGCACAGCTATTGGATCAAGACAATAGGACTTCAGCAATGATTAAAGATGCCTGTGGCTTCTGGGCAGGCAGGAACAAAGGAAACCTTTCTGTTGGAAGAGCTGTTAGATAAAATTCACTGCTGACTCCACATCTGCAGTTTTGGCTCTTTCTTTAGTTAACAAAAGAACACTCAGACTAATTCAAAAGGAAACTACTACTAACCATACTGACCAGTTTACAATGCCTATCCTGCAGTTCCTTTTGACTCCATGTCTCTCCAGATAAATCCAGCCAGCTAGAGCCAAGTGGTACCAGAGCCATTATGTCATGCAAATTCAAGCCCCAAAACTTTACTGGAAATAAGTTTTGCTTTCAATAAAGAAATATAAAGCCAATGCCACCCTGAAGTCCCAGAGTGCTGAATCCTTGTCAGCTGCAGGGATTTTGGACTGCTATATATTTATTTCTTTTAAAAGTCTATTTAAACTTGTTCACATTTCAGTTTGCTCAAGCTGTTTAGCCATGTATGAACCTCATTTATGGCCAGATGCAATAAATGTCCCATG